>JAOVYW010018578.1:45899-70089 GCA_025775045.1 Hiodon tergisus | reverse complement strand
CACACACACACACACACACACACATCATTGGCACATGCAGAGGCTGATCAAAGAGGAGAACCACAAACTTTTCTGGACATTTCACCAATATATAGAAGGGCTTCTTTTTATAAAGTACGCCATCTCTCACGCAACAATCATGGAAACCAATACGGGAACTTTTTTTTTTCCTTCAAAAAGAAAGCTGTATCTTTCGTTTTGAAGAAATAAAAATGTTCCCATCTCAATGAGAGGGTTGTTTAAACCCGTGGCTGGAAGTGATAATAATGTGATGGGCTGCTTATCGTGTGTGTGGGAGAACAGTACATCTCATCTTACGAGACGCACATACCAGGGAAGCCAGAGGCCACTCTGTCTCCAGATCAGATAAAAACAGGAGAAAACACAGAGAGAGAAATGAGAAAACATGGCAGATGGAGAGCACTAGGGGGGAATTGCGGAGAGGAGAAACCCGGGGGAACAGAAAGATGAAATATTTCCAATGTTGAGCATTAGAGTAGAGATAAAAATGCCTGCAGCGTTGACGCATTTTATTGGTGAATGTTACGGTGGACAAGCCGCCTTTAAATTAGGTTTCTATGATAGTTAATTTTTGGGGCTCCGACTAATAACAGTTAAGTACAATTAAGAGCTTGTGATTTGGTGTTGGTGTTTTTAACACTTTGTCCACCTAAACGTTCCAACAAGAGAGCGAAGGGGAGCTGGAGAAAGGATTAAAGACAGCAAGGCCCATCTCTCCATGCTGCAGATATAACAATAAAGTGGTGTATAAAGTTGGACCCAGGGAAACAGACATAGGAACACATCAGTATCAGTAACACAAACTGTGCCTACCCTGGCTCCTTCTCTCTCCACTCACCTTCACAGGGACATATCCATATTCATATTAATATTAATATTCATCTGGCCCCGGGGCCAGGGCTGGCTTGGTGAGAGAGAGGGACTGACGCACATCCGTACACAGAGTATAACACTGTGCGTCACACTGTTGACTAGTGTTACAGTACATGCACTTTTTTAAATTTTATTTTTTATTCGCACCAAACCATGTGGTACGGGGCCCCTGGTTTCGGGACAGGCAGGGAACCCCAATACGGAAGAACTAAGGCTGTAAAAGTTAAACTTCTGCGATTCATTTAAAATGCATAACGGCGTTTATTTTCTCCGCGCAATTAACGCCTTTTCCCCGTTTTGACCCTCAAATTCACCACTGCACACGGTTTTTTTTGTCCGCCAGTTGTGACGAATGACGGAGAAAGTCAAACCAGGTGGGCTTTTAAAACAGAATGTTGCATTTAAAAAAAACCTCCAAACAGCTTTATGGATAAAACCAAGGGAAGTTTGCAACTATTGTCAGGGCGAGTTTAGTTGTCACTTAGGAGTTTGATGAACCGTTACACATCCTGCTATTGGCACACACCACATGTAAAATAGCATTCTAGATGTTAATGTTAATATCCTACAATATTTCTATTAGCAAATATTTACCTTTTTTTATTACTAAAAGATTCTACTATTCACCATTCACATTTAATTAGTAGTACGGATCTTATTTCCATGTCTAGCCTAAATGTTATTTTCTATAGGTCTTAAATCCATCTATTCCCAAGGGACAGAAATATTTTTTGGACTGGGCCTTCTGGCACTTCAGTGAGAGTGGATTGGCACAAGGTGGTAAAGTTTTTGCTACAACAGAGGGCTGGCCACCCTCAGTTCTTCAGGGCTGGCAGCGTTGGAGGGTTTCGAGCTACATCTTAATCGACTACCGACTCACAACGGAAGCAGCAGGTCGGCTCATTTCAAATCCAAGTATCGTCACATATAGGCCCGTCAATAGGCAAGGCTATTTTACACAAGATCGCAATAACCTTAAGTAAAGCGGATGTTTGAATGCACCAATAATCCCAAGGTCTTCCAAGTTCTTCCCGACCAGACCTGGCAGAGTTGGCGTCCGTACTCTGAAAAGGCTTCCCTGGTAGGGTGTGTTGTGTGCTCTGACTGTTGTGTTGTGTGCAAGTTTTCCCTCTGACTAATTACACTCTTTGATCCTGTATAATGAAAAATAACTCACGGAACCCGATTATTAATAATTAGACAATTGATAAGGTGAACCTAACACTGGTAGATAAATCCTATGCTAGGCCTTGACATTGCAAACAATAACATACATTACAAAAAAAAAAAATCCTTCTTTTTTTTTTAAAGATGCTTTCAAAATGCGGGGAAGAATTCATCTTAAAAATGAACCCTAAGAATTGATTGTGTGGGCCTAGATGCAACCCACGTCTTTTCATTAGACGAAAGTTTACACAACATGTGCTCACCCACCATCTTGACAGCACCAAACCCACTACAGCCACAAACACCGTGCAAGCCAGGCACCCTCCCACACCCAAATATCTTTAATGCCATCATTTACAGCTCATTTTCCTTTATATGCTTTCATTTATAATGCAAAGCTCACAACATTTATGCAGTTTGTTTATTTTTGTGTCCTTAAACGATATATATTATGCAACATATGTAATACAAATTTTCACGTGGACTACTAAATATTTTAGTTATATATTATAATGGCTGTGTGGCCACTGAACTCTTCCACTTACCAGCCCAGGAGGTTGGTGCAAAGTTCATTTAGAACCCCGCACCACCCTTAATCTTCCACTAATTTTTAAGAAATTGAACTCCATCAGATCCGTAAGCCTACCCGGTATAAGGGCTTAGGTGAATGGTATACTTTGATGTGATGCGTCCTGATGCAACCCAAAGTCTGCCAGGATGAGAGCCTCAGCTAAATAAATAAAATATAAAATGCAATGTAGCCTTAATGGGTGGAATGAATTACATTGGAGCCCTCCCATGACTAGGCTTCCATCCATCTTTCAGTACACCCAATCCGTGTACAACTCGATGTCAGACCAGCTATTGCCTACACTCAATTATCTTTATGAACAGGCCCTCTTGCAGATGGAGGGAATTAAGTGCCCTGGTTGAAGCAAAAGGCTGGCTTAGTCATGCATCAAGCTACAAGGCTGCACTTAGAAGTCCTTGCCTATAGCTGAAGAGATCGATGGCCCCACCAATGATTAGTGGCCGTCGTTAATAACGGCTCCTTCGTTCAAACAAGGGGACGGGGAAACTCCAAGCCCACTCCACCGTGATGCTTCACCTTCGCCGGTGAAGCAGAGGAGAGGCTCCACGCTGTGTCTCGCTGTCCATACGCGGTTCAGACGAGATTTCCGTCGCCCTCCGGGCCTCTGCCCTGTCCCCAAGCTCTCTGCCGCGTTTTTCAGCCCCTGGAGCAGGAGAACACAATGGAGCCCAGACAGGCACTCTGTGTCGGATATGAACGCCTGCAGCCTGCCTGGATCACACGGCACTTAACACAGCCTTTGCACCGTTTGTTATTCTTTGCTTCATAGCGAATAAAAACAAAAACACAGCGAGGCAGGACATTATGGACAGATTCAGATTGTGCAGGAGATGTGAAGGTCTTAAATGACCCAGAATGCTGAGCTTTGACGTGCACGGACAAGCACCCTACTCTGCAACTCAATCTGGTGGTTTTGCATGCCACCCAGACCATTTTCACTTTTACCTTAATCGTGACAAGTACATATGAATATGGTGCCAATTGGACCCGTGGCAGTGTTATGGCAAACAACTGACAATGAACTTTGGAAGCTTTGAACTCTGGAGCCATTTGACTCACAATTTGAGTCACAAAACTTCATAAAAGCAACAGATCTGCTTCAAAGAGCCATAAAGTCTCAAATGTCCAAATCTTGATATAAGAGCCAGGTAAAGAATGACTTTTTTAATTGAACTGCATTACCCATAATGCCTCAGGGTATGTACGTGCCAATGGCTCTGTATTTTCCCATCGATACTAACTAGGAAAACAAGGGGGAGCAACTGGCGGCAACTCCTGGAATTGTAATATTCATTGAGCTATTGTAGGGATGTGCTACTATAAGGGCTAGGGAAGAAAAACACATGGATCAGAAGGACACAGCAACGAGGTCAAGGGGGGCAGGTGACCAAGCAGTGTCTGTGCACATCCCTGCACTTGACAGATACCGCCTCTTCAGTCACGCATGCAAATTTAGTGATGACTCGCGGGCAAGGGAAATGATATCAGCACCCAAAAGGCCACTTTGGAGACCAGAAGGGCATATGGAAATGTTCCCTGCACAGGTAGAGCCGTCTCTGCGGACGTGCACGTTGCCCTGTAATCAGAAAACGTATGCTTCCTTGATAAAACTGCCATTTAATAACTTTTAATTATGTCCAACGGTCACAAACAAACATCGCAACAGAAATGTTTGATTGACATGCTAATTTAAACTATAGGTAAACTATTTATTTAACATTCGAAGTTCACCCTTACGAAACACTACCTCTGTAGTCACAACTGAGACACAACTGGGCTTTCTAACACACAGAATTTCTCGATGGTTTCGGTTCCCTAACGAGTTTCCAAACATCCAGTAGTAGTCTTTGCAGGCATCATAACGATGATTCAGGGGTCATTCGGTCCCAGGCCGCAGGCAGAGAGAATACAGAGGGGCCTACTCGGTTATACCGCACACTCAAATGCTTTTCACGAGTGAGGAGAAAGCAAGATGTGAAAGAAGAGTACCAGTGGCAGTATGCAGGTTTTATTAGAATCGGTCGTGCAGAGCGAAGATTACACAGGTAAATCGGTAAAAAAAAAAAAACATTTCAAACTTACAAAATAAAAAGAGGAAATTGAGAAATCAAGGAAGTGTTACAGAATAGCTTCCTCGCCAGCGGAATTAAGAAACATTTCCCCAAAAGCAACTTTCGTGGCTGCAATGTTTACCCTCGGGCAGCTGTCAGGTAACGCCATAGCCGTAACCATGGAAACTAGGTCCACGACTGCAAAACTTGCCAGATTCCATCAGAGACAAGGGAGGAATTTTGGTACGATTGGCGCTGCGTATGTTGATGCCATACCCACTGCAGATATGCAGTCCACTGTCCAAGGCCCAGAGCATCCCGGTATCTGCTCGCTGATCTCTGATCAGCGATTTCAAGTCAGACAGGGTGGGGCCAAAACCGCCACTCCAGATAAATGCCTTAAGAGCCCAGAAGTTGCACAAAGTAAATTAATTAAGCAGCATCCCGAATGTATTTTTCCAACAGGAGGGAAACTTCCATTGGTAATAAAAAAAACGTGCAGAGGCGAAGAATAGGCCATGCCATAATTTTGATACATGCAGGGCAGTCACACCCTGGGCTTCTTCAGCCAAAGCCCGGTACCAGGAGTCAAACGCATTGGGTAAGATACTATTGTCAAATAATTGCATTATTATTGCATAATAATTGCAGCGTAATAAAACACCCATGTGGAATACATGCTTTTTCCCATCGTTTGTCAAAATTGGCTACAGGAATCCTGGTATTGGATACAGGAAAAGCCATGCAAAGGCTGGTGGTAGACATGTAACTGAGTGACTTTACTTTTCAGACCGCTGTCGTATTCCCCGAGTTGCTTCAGTTACGTATCCAGCTGTGGAATGTAAAACCCTATTTAAGTAACCCGGTAAAAGGGAATACACCCCGCCCGGCGTACTTTTGGCTACGCTGCCTCCGTTTCAGCTCACCAGGCTGCCAGGCCCCAGGCAGCCGTACCAGCTGGCGAGAGGGGAAGTGGAGTCTGGCAGATTCGTTCGAAGACTGCTAATATTTTGGTCTCCAATGGCAGAAAAGCAGCTTGAGTAGGAATTAATCGATGGGCCAAACATATGCCCCCCCCAAGGCTGTGGGAAGGCAATATTCCATCAGGAGATAAAACCCACTGGAACACAAGGAGCAGAACACTGCAGGGCCTAAAGGAGAATAAGCTAATTTAACCGGGAAGAGATAATCCACTGCCTGATCACACACACACACAAAAAAGGAAAAAAAAGGAACCTTCTCTCAGGACAAACGTCCTGTACATAGTCCATCGGCACCGATTAACCCACCCAGTAATTTGCTAGAGTGCACGCATCAGAAATAACTGAACAGGCTGTTACTATGACATAAGCAGCAGATCAGATTGAAATTTTAACTGTGTGTATAATTGGAGGAGGATGTGCGTAGATGGTACGTTGTTGGGGAGAAGAACAGAGAGTAATGCTGGCAGTGGAAAATGTTTGAGACGCATATCAAATGGATGGAGAATCCAGGTTTCCCCAGGGCATGGGGATAAGGCCAGATGAGAAGCAACACACGAAGAATAATGCTGACTTTCTGCTATTCATTTATATCCAACCCGAAATCAAATACCGGCCCTCATCAGGAGAGAAAACAGGAGCTGTAACAAATTTAAACCGCTCAACCCGTGTGTCCTGGGGACGACATTGTAGGAGGGGCCCCACTTTCAAACAGGGAGAGGCATAACCTCAAGCAAGTCTAGGCAGATAACAAGGCCTCCTCTGCTCCACAACCTTTCCTGATGTTTTCGGCTGCAGGGTTTTGCAGAACGACCCCGGCGGAGCGCCCTGCTTCTACAGGACCCCCATAGGGTGTTAAAGAGAGTACCCCTCAGGTCATCCATTTAAAAAAAAAAAAAAAAATCCAACCATTGATCAGGGCACTAGCACTTAAACCAGTCTGGGAAATCACCTGAGAAAATCCTGCCAAATGCTTGAGACATGAGCTTAGCCAGGCTCTCTTTCCACGTCACTCAAAAGGCACCTCAGAAACACATCCAAAGCAACAAGTACACCTGAAATATCTAATGGGTCTTTACACCGTCCCGGTTTACACCGCCACCTACACGGCTGAATCTAAAACAGGCTCCGTCCAGGTTTCTGTCCGAGGTCTCCACGCCTGAATCTAAACAGGATCTATCCCGTTTCTGGCAGTTGTCAACACAAAAATCCACACTGAGCTTTTAAACATGGCTTTAGCCCAGGGCTCTGGTCTGCATTGTGCACCGCTGTCTTTCACAACAGAGGGCCTACAGAGTGTCAGAGGAGACCTTCCTCATACCATCTGAGCCCTGTTCACATTCAACCTTTCCCTGCATCACTCTGCAGCCACCCCATAATCTGTTCTACAGTTGATCCCAACACATGCTTAAAAGGACACCACACGGTCCTTACGGCAGCAGCACACGGTTGGATTCGAAGTACAGGACTTTGCATTTGTTTTAACACGCTTCACATGGTCCACAAAGCGCAAAGGAAAGTAAAACTGCCCTCGTGTTCACAACAAAATAAGATCATTCAAAGCAACATCTCAAAATGTCAACTTCTTTTCATAACAAGGCGATACCCGATCTTTTGTAAATATCTCAACACGTTTTGTTTTTTCCTTACCGACAAGGAAGCAATGGCAGTGGTAATATAACCCCCCCAGCTGAAATTCTTTGTTTCAGTCTATTAGTTGTATGTAATATGTCATCAGCTTTGGAGGTTTTACAGCTAAATGAAAATGTAGGGCATAATCACGCACAGACTGTACGATGGAATCTAGATGTTTTCCTTTGTTCTGTGCACCTACGTCAATCAAGTCTTTTTAGCAGCAGGCAGCGAATGGCACTCAACACATTGTGTGTGGGGATAATAGTTTTGGAGGTTTGTGCTACACCCATGTTGACAGAGTTGCAAAACGTATCAAAGAGTGAGGAAAACACTTTGGTGGGATCATGGGAAGACTCACAGATGCCAAGGTCCAAAAACACCTTTGCCTCACTTCTCAAAAGCTATTCACACATGCTCACACGCATTTAGATACAAAAGAGAAAATGTTATTGAAACACACAGTGTGCCAATTTGCAAACATACAAGATGTGAGATATGTAGAGAGGTGGATCATGGTGTAACAAATTTGCTGGGCTGTTATAAACTCAAAAAACTCTTAGGCTTGGCGATCTTCCTTTGGTAAAGCTTCTTAAACCGACAGAGCTATATTTCTATTATGCTGTAATAGCATACTGTTGTTTTAACAGACTCGGTAGACTGCTTCAATTTTGCCCAAACTACATTTTCGGTAGCGAATTAAAATAAAACATTGGAGGCCCTACTTCTTCTTTAGTGAATTACAGGGGACCTAATGGTCGTCAAAAAATCCTTGTAGGAATATTACTATCATTAGGAAGGTAACTTCGTGGCCTGGTGGCTTCTGAAACACTTTACCTCCTTGATCAGCTGTGCCAGTACAGGCTTATTAAACCCCACTATTACACGAAAACAACTCGACGTTTTGGATATGAAACGACGCTGCAATGGTTCCAGATACAGAAATTGTAGCGTTCTCCTGGCTAGAATGTGCCTTGATTGCTTGTATGAAAGGAAAGAAACTTCACCCCAGATATCAAGGCTTCAGATCGTTACCAACCCTCGATAATACAAAACAGCCAGCGGTTCTCTAAGCTGGCTAAAACAAAGCCACAGACAAAGCAAGAGAAACCATCACATGGAATCCTAGCCTGCTAAAATGAGTCATCGCATTGCCTGCTCAATTACCTAATGCTAAACATACGTCCGCATGTAACAAGACTGTTTGTATTTTTACCCAACTACTCACAGAAACGAATATATAGAATATAACTTACCACCGTGGATAGCCGCAGGTGGGATCACTATTCCTTTGGCGTCAGCCCTTGGTGAATTCTGTCCGTACCTGCCGTCATCCTTTGTCAGAATTTGCTTAGGGTTGCCTTTCGAGTCCAAGACAGTCGCGTTCACTGTTGCGCTGAAAAAGTCGTCCTTGCTCACCATATTTTTGTCTGCCAGAATAGACGACGTACACCCATGTAGGACGAGTACCAGCAAGACGGCTTGGACACAGCTGCACGGTGAAGCTGCGAACCACTTCTTCGGCATCTTCGGACAGCCTTATTTTATTCCCCCTCCGGCACTCAATCCGTATTTTAGGAATTGAACTGCACCAGTTTATCCGACAGCATACAGTGGTGATAGTCTTATATCATGTTTTCGGCGCAAGGTCCCGTCATAAAAAACATGCTGCTTTCTTCACATAATGTGAATGTTCGAAAACATGCGTCGCCTACTCTGCCTTTCGACGGACAAAAACAGCAACAACAAAACAAAAACGTTATATTAAAGCAAGCGACCAGCAAGAATAAACGACACCCACAGCCTATTAGACCTATCAGTACGATGTATTATATTATTAGCCTGCACAAAAGCTCTAAAATTAAATATTAATGCCCATATCGCATTGATTTACTAGAAGTGGGAGGATAGCTTAAATGCATTTTAAAAAGATAAAACTAAACTAATCACAGACGAACACTTTATTACACATGATCTGAAGTATCCACCTAAATTTGCAATTTCGACAAGGCTTGAATATCAAGCGCCCGTTCCGTCGGACATTGTTGTTATTATTGATGGGATCCAACAGCTATCATTAAAACACAATGACTTCACTTGTGCTAGTGGCTACCAGTATATATAATATTGACACAGATGTGCCGCTGACATCGGCTACGGCTTTGTGATCGGAATGATCCTTTTTGAGTACGAAGAGATTCTGTAGGCGAGCTATCTAGCTAGCCTTGAAGCGAGTAACTCAGGTACCAGTCACATATTCCACTAATTTTCCGCCACACACCACATCACATTACCTACCTTCTCCATTTAAATACCCCGAAACAAATTAATGTACAATGTTATCCTTTATCGTATTTTAAATCGTCAGACGACTCTCTTCTCTAAAACAACCTAATATCGTGAATCCGCCCCTCTTTTCGTTATCGCAGCACAGCGCCACGCGCAAGCGCGTAAGGGACAGACAGCGTTCTCACAAATGGAAACGGGGGCGACATTGGCGCACGTACAATCACTCACAGACGCGGGTCTTGGCTGCGAGGGTGATGGCGATCATCCACGCACTTTGGCGGATAGACTGCCAGGTTTATCTAAGCTCACCCGATAATACTCTGGTTATTATAAAACTATGAAGGAAAACCTGGTATACGAACATGCCTGGGATAATAATCGCGCCAATGAAATCACCTTTGTACAAGTAGCCTATTTTACCAATGTCAGACACGATTGATCCAGTCCTTGATAGTCCTCATTAGGTAACGCTATGCCGGGCTGCTTCCTGAACAATAATACTGTTTAACTTCCTTGACCTCTTCACACTGTCAGCAGCTTATGACCCTTTGTGACCAACCTTTACGGAGTCCTCTGTAAAGCTGCTATTTTCTTATTGTCTACCCTAGCCAGCTGCTTATGCAAGCGATGGTGCCCCTCTGTATGTGACGGTCTCTTCTCGGGTATTCCTGCCAGTTCTTGTCTCACCTTCCTCTTCTGTCTTCTGACTGCATCCCACGTCTGTATCAAACCCGTGCATGCCAAAAAAGGAAAGGGGTTATCTACCATTTATTGTTTTCTTCTCTACATAATTTATGTTTGATTTCTGTAACACTTGACATACTCACGTTTTGCCCCGAAGAAGACTGTCCGTAAAATAAATAGATACTAATATAGAGGACAGTATCCGTGTGCCAATTTGGGTGATGGGACATTCAGGGTGGATTCAGAGCCTTCAGTGGGGAGCGTTCTCATCCTGGGCCGAGGGTCCAGTCATCAATGGTGGGCGAGGCACTGAGAGCAGTTACTGACTCATCCTGTTACCCACTCCCCAGCGTTTAGTAAACGGGTTAGCAGCTGGCGGTATCATGGTAAAGGTGCCCTGGTTGTAACAAAAAGTATACTGGCTCACCCCGGCTGTGGTATCCTTGAGCAAGAAAAAGCGTAACGTGCATTTTTTCATGCTAATCGCTAACTGTGGAAAATAAATATATGGAACGTAAAAAAAAACTTATGCAACTAGAAGCAAAGCTGAAGTGATGTTATCATGTACTGGAGAAGAGATGCAAATTCTGTGCATAACAATGTTTCGCCTATGTCTCCCACCCTCTTGTTTTTCTGTTCTGTTTCCTTGTGGAAACACTACTGTGCAACACATAAATGCCAACCATTTCCTAGCATGTGTTTAGTGAACAAAGTTGTGTTTTATCGGATCCTGGAAAAGTGACTCTGCTAACTAAAAGCCTCAGTCCTGACCTAACGATGACTGAATACAGATGTATAAGAGCTCCGGGCTCGGACAGATCCTCTCTGTTCAGGCGACCTCCTGCCGTGCAGAGTGCAGCCAGCAATGTCTGGAGGGCACACTGGAGCCTTGTTTACTCAACATACCGAGAAAAAGAGGGATAGAGTGAAACGCGACTGACATTGCCAGAGTTTACAGTGGCAGGTTGTTTTAATGACTGCGTCAGATTATTTATTATCTTAATTATTCCTTAAATTATTCTACCTGTTTACAAGGATGCAGATTTTAATAAAAACACATTATGATTTTGTATATTTATTCTTTAATAAATACATGTTCTATTTGTACTTTACTTGCTAATTTATTCTAGGACTGCTGCAAGGGATAATTTTCCGTGTCATCCAGAACCTTTCGAAATTTTTTAAATAAATCTGTTATTTTATTTTTTAGTCGGACTGGTATTTTTTATTACTAGATCGGCTGATTTATTTATTTATTTTATTCCTGGAAGGTGGGCTTGACTGCAGGTTTGAATTCAATTGGAATAAAATCGGGTTTTTTGTGTGTTTGTGTGTAATTGGTCAGGGGGGACCTCTAGCGGCGTGACTACGTAACATCAAAGAGTGTTGCAACAGTTAGCATTTTGGTCAATGTGACAGCAAACTAGCATTTACGTATTTTACGGACATTGGTTAATTGAAAACATACATCTTGCGCTACGATTTTATGATTCATCCTCCATAGCATTTTCTTGAAGTCATAGCTGGATCTAGTGTTCTAGTGACGTGTCTGACCTTTGCCAATTTAGTCTCAAGTGCGGAATGAACTGTGAAACTTATTTGTTTCACCCACATAGGAAGCAGTAAGACTGATGATGACAAGGGATAGCCTACTAGGGCATACATTTATCAGCTGGGAAAAAAACACCCTCGTATCTACAGGCTTGATGAACTCATTTCTGAACCTTCAAAAACAGGACCATATTATTGCATTTTGCCAAATATGACACACGGTAGGTGGTTCCTGAAAATAGCGAAATAAATTTTTCCGTTTACATGAAAGTGTCCCATTTCCTTTGCCCGGCGTCTCCTTCCAGCCTGCCCCTCTCCCAGCAAGTAAACATGTTTGAGGACCACATGCTTCCTGTTCCGTCGCGATCAAATTTCCACTTTTATCTATCAGCCGCAATAATTTCCTGAGCGCCGTCTGCAGTTCAGTTTCTGAGTTATATTTCAAGGCTTTAGGAAGGACTGATAAGTCATCACAGATGTCCATGAGGTACATTGCAAAACATATGACTGGTGCAGTGTATTTTTTTGGGGGGTTATAAAAAAAGAAAGAAGCTTTATGTATAAAGTGGCATGGTAACAAGGTGTCACTAACAGTTAATTTCTCCTGACTGAGAAAAACACAGGGTCAGGCCCAAAAAGAGACGCCTTGTGATTATCGGTGTCCATCTTAAGTGAGTGGCACAACAGCAGTGCCGTTCCTCGGATTACAATCGGAAAGCAACCAGCCGACCAGTGCCCCGAAGAGCGTGCCGTCTGCAGCCTCTCGTGCGGGCTGAGAGTACCGCTTCAACTCAGTGCAGCAGTCATGTCGGGAAAAAAAGTGGAAGAAGGCGAGGTGGAGAATGCAACTTCTGTTTTTAAATGAATGTGAAGGTCACGGTCAAGTCGCATGTAACCGTGGAACCTTCTTAGCCGTATTTGTGTAAAGAAAAGGTGTGCGATATTACAATAAAACGTATTACCTGCTTTGGTTGGTGGGGTGGAGCCTTTTACCATGGATTTGGGGGATCATGGGGCAGCCCACAACCTCTAATATAACCTTGGATACAAACCTGGGTTCGAGAACTGAGCAATCCATGCAGGATATGACTGAGAAGAATAGCAGATGTGTGCTGTTTTGTCTGCTGGGTGTTCCCCCCCCCCCCACCATTAAAGGTCTTTCTTGCCTCCACCATTAGAGGACATGGTCCCATGTCACGCACATTAGCTTTCCAGCAGTGAAACAGGAAATGTGCTTATCCTGGTCTCAGAAATGGGGGAGGGGAGGCATTTTTCCTCAGCACTTTAAAAAAGGTGCAGTCTGAGGTTTTCTGCCCGTGGGAGTTCTTCCTGATGGAGGAAGTGAAAGGGAACACGGCCCCTGGTCTCCGTACAAACCTTTTTTTTAAAAACTGCACTAAGGTTCGAGCTCTGCTAGGAAAAGGCCAAAGATCCTCCCGAGTGCGTTGCTTTTTCAAACAAATTGTAATTGGGGTTCTGAAGCAGTTAGCCTTTGCCAGCCCCATCCTTCACTTCACTTTTGCTGAGACATGTTAAAAGCAGAGGCGTCTGTGTGCAGCAGCACCAATGCAGAGCACAGGAAACTTCAGTCTGAAACTTAGTACAGCTTTGAGGCCTCTCCTGGACAATCGCAAAAGAAATGTGAAATGGTCCTAACGGAATTCATTGTCAGCTGTAATTGGTCACAATCTATGGATTACTTTTGTTTTTTCTGTTAATCAATGGGTTTTATGAGTTCCTCATAGCTGGAGCCACTTTGTCCCAGATGTCTCTTCAGAGGGACTCCTCATTCCCTGCCCTTAACCCGTATGTATATAGCTGACCATCTCGCATAGAATCACCAAATAGTTAGGATTTTCATATGATCTACTGCCATTGCTGTGTTAAAATTGGCCCTGTTGACCAAGACAAATTAAGTCACCTTACATCTGGTGAGAAATACAAATTGTGAAAAACACAGATTTAATCTTATCACGCGCTGAGAAGACATTACCATCCGCACAGTCTGAGTAGAGTGGAGCTTCTGTTAGCGCGTCATGGGAAAGGGGCGGTGTCTGGGTCAGCCTCACACACTAATGCTGTGGCACTTAGGGGAATGCAGCACCCTTCCTCACTTCCCCCCCCAGACTGGAGCTGGATAAAGGCAGACGTCAAGCTCCAGTCGGAACCCACTGTGCGGAGAGGGGAGACCACGTCCAGCACCATGGGTTCCGCGCTCCCCGGGGCAGCTGTACCTCTGCTCCTCGCCTGCTGCATCCTGTCGATGCCCGGCATCTCGTCTCTCAGCCCAGTCCAGGAATGCTCTCAGATGGGAGATCGTAAGTTGCAGCTGCTTTCTTCCTGGCTTGGCTGTGAAGGCGGATTTCTGAACCGCTCCCCTGTGGGACTCCATTGTAGCTAACTGCCGTCTAAGCGGACGCTGCAGAGACACAGCTGATGTCATGTCTGAAGTCTGTTTTTCCGACTGCTGAAAGTTATTACCGGAGTAAAAACTAGTTCGAAAAAACGTTATTATTTCTTCTTCTGTGCTTTGTCACATTAAGAGCACTGAAACATTGGATGTGCTTTGCTGCACTAGTTTTAACAGATGGAAATATATCACATGTAATTATAATTTGTTTGGGTGGTCAAATCAAAGTATATGTTGGTATTAGTGTACTTTCTGTAAATAAATAATAATCTGTATGTCTTTGTATGTGTATCTGTGTGTTTTTCACTTTGTGTGCGTCTGTGTCTATGTATATTTGTGTTAATTTGTGTATTTCACCTGTGTGTCTGTGTTTATGTATGTTTTTGAGTTCG
Source organism: Hiodon tergisus (assembly GCA_025775045.1). Classification (NCBI taxonomy): domain Eukaryota; kingdom Metazoa; phylum Chordata; class Actinopteri; order Hiodontiformes; family Hiodontidae; genus Hiodon; species Hiodon tergisus. Next base: position 55,447 of record JAOVYW010018578.1, on the reverse strand, counting down.
TTTGTGTATCTCACATTTGTGACACAGTGTCTTCAGGAGCCAAACATTTTATTTAATGTTTTCCGGAACTGAAAAGAAATAATAATTTTCAAGTGAAACCTGCTCTTGATAATTTAAAGTAGGAATATGTTTTTCCACGACTTTGTAATCCTGATGTAAGCATTTGACAGTAAATGATTTATTTGAAGAATCCATGATGTAATTAACTATAATTGGTCTGGTCTGGTGGTTGTGACAGCAGCCCTTATCTAAAGCACTGTGAACAGGAAGGGAATACAATCCATGCGTGACTGAAAACACATGTTCAAAACCAGAGAAGCAGACCTGAGAACCACTCCTCGAATGCAGGGAAGAGAGGAAAACAAGTAGAACAGAAAATACATTTTCATCTGTGATTTTCATCTGCTTTGCAAGGCAGAACAGTGACAAATGCAGTTTGTTGTTGTTTTTTTAGTTTTTCAGTTCATCATAGTACCAATTTAAGTAGCTGAATGAAACGTGTATAAATGGCAGACCTGCTAGTTTTTCAGATCTATGACTCCTGGGGCAGACCAGTCTTTTCATACCAGAGAAACAAATCATTGGTGGGCTGCTTAGAATTTTAACCAACCTTGTTTGTCACACTGATAGAATGAGAAAACAGGTAAATATACTGTACATTTAATTTACACAATTGCTTTTTAGCATTTAACTTCTTAAAATAAAATAATGATGATAATGTTATGTTATTTCTATAATGCCTTTCAAGATCCCAAGGGCAATTTACACAGTAAAATAAATCATCGCACTAAAATAAACAAGATGAAAGAACACACACCAAAACCAGTCATACTGAGAAAAAAAAAACAGCTTAAAAAAAAATTCCTAATTAAAAAACAAAACCAAACTGAATTCTCCATTACCAGTGGTGGGGAAATTTGATCTAGGGATAACCAGGTTGTCACACAAGTAATCTGTGAAACTGACTGAGAGAACTACGAGTTCGAACTAAGAGTTCCTCCGAGGTTCGATGGTGTAGGGATACTGAAAGGCATGATTCCTGAGAACAGAGTGTATAGATTTTCAGTCAAACATAACTGTGCTGTGCTAATACAGCAACATGCACAAGAATCTGGTGAAAAGGTTGGGATAGCCTGCGTTGTTTAAAATAACCAAAAAAAGACAGAAAAGGAGACTGCTTGCGTGAGTAAGGAAAGAGAAAAAAATCTGCCTGTGTTTGGAAAATGGGGTCATTTATGTCGGAAGGCTTGAGCAGTACTGTAAGGCTAATAAAAGAGGGTATCACTCTTACTGAGTTTAATGGGTGTAAAAACCTCCAGCTTGTTATATAACCTCAAACCGCTAGTGAAGCCAGCTAATAAAACTTACAGGCAGGTTGTTGATGTGTTACAGTTTCATTTGTGCGATACCCAATGAAAGCACACAGAAATCTCTTTTGACTGAGACTTGACCTTAAACCGCGCCACTGGAATAACCTCGTCAACGGAGGCCGCGGCAAAAGACGCTACAGAGTATCTACAGAATGTGCTGCACACAAACTTGCTGCTGGACCTACCAATGAAAAAGGGATGTCTTGTTTTTTTTTGTGGAACGAAATCACATGATGGTTTAATGGGAAACAATGCAGACAATCTAACAAGCGAGGTGACGTTCAGGATGTGTGAATCAGCAGCACAACCCCAGAAGTGGAAAAGTAAAGAAACGTTGATAAACGCTGACAAAACAGGCCCAAGAGGGCTTAGCCTGCCTCGAACTATTTATCTCACAAGAAACGTGCCGAAAAATCGTTTGGATCACACCACAAGCTGAGGGAAAATGGACGCTTGGTCTGCCTTTTCAGTTGTTTCTCTCAACGAGTGTTTTTAAAACGTTAAATCGCTGTCAACCCAAGTTTTGCTGAACAAACATTTCCCCAGTAGGCCCGGATTCCTGTAAATGTAACTTTCAATAATGTCAAGTACCTCCCGGATTTGTAAGCTTGGAGGACCATCACTTTCAGTGCGGGGAATGGCTGAGGAAGATTCAAATGGACTGGTATTGCTTTAAAGCTCTGCGGGTGGAATTAGAAAAAAGTGACAGTTCTACAAATGATGAACAGACTGCTTCATTAGACCATTCATCTCTAATGTTTCGGGATGGCATTGGTACCCTGAATAACATAAAAACCAAAGTTGTGCTGGAGGCTGAGACTCAGTGGAGGTTCAACAAAGCACGGGCCGTACCGTATCTTGTCTAAGGTGGTGTGAATTGGGCAAATGAATATCTTACTGTTAATACACACAGGCCTTTTTCAGTACAACCATCCAGTGTTCGGCATTGCATCAGCCCCAGCGATCTGAATGAGGGCCATGGATTGCGTCCTACAAGGAATACCAAGAATGCGGTGTTACCTGGACTGGATCAGACGATGAGGAACATCTGAAGAACTTGCAGCGGGTACTAACTAGGCTGTGTGAGGATGGACTGAGAGCTAACAAAGACAAATGGGTCTTTTTTAAAGAACCCATAGGCCTTCCATTGGGGGACATAACACATGTCACAGCCACAAAAACATAACACGCCTTTGATCTCTCCCGGAATAGATTAACCACTAACACAAGTTTCAGTTGTACCCTTTGAATGCTTTACTGCAGAGTGTGAAGCCAACGGGAGTGGTCTGAGTGATATGTGAAGGTGCTTTCAGAGAGTCTAAAACACCAATTACTTCAAAGACAGGTCTCACTCCCTACGATCCATCCTTACCCATTACGCTGGCTTGCTGATCTCTTGCAGGAGCTCAAAACAGCTGGGTGCTGGCAAACACGAACCAGTTGATACTGCAACTAGGCAGACAGGCAGTAGGATTGGATTACAGAACAACTAGTTCTCCCTGGACATTCTCTTGAAAGGTCTCTCTTCTCAACAGCTTTTAATTAGAAGAGTGTGTTAGGTAATTATGCACCTCAACATACAGGAAATGTCATTCTGTTTTATCATTTATTTTAAAACACTGAAACTCAAAATCCATCATTTTTGTACGGTGATGTTAGTTTTATGGTGGGGTATATTTGTAGGACAAATAATAAACTAAAATGTGTTTATTGCATATGCATTCAACCCTTGTGCTGTGGAAGCTCCCAGGTTAAACAGAAAGAAAGGACACAATAACATTTCCATTAGCCTCCATCTGTCAACTATTGAGCTTTCTGTCACATTTTCTGAATAAAAACCTCACTGTTGAAGGATCCTTGGTCAGGCTGTGAATATGGAGTAAAATGGAGACCAAAGAGCATTCTGCAGAAGTGAAAGTAATACAAATTCATAGATTAGAAAAAGGGTACAAAATGCTATTAAACTGTTGGGATATCCCAGCGCGCATAGTTGGATCGGTAATCAGCAAGTGGAAGCTGCTTCGCACCGCCAAGAACAGGCCATCCCTCAAAACTCAACGCTCAAACAGGGAGACTGGAAGGAGCAATCACTTTGAAGGAGCAACAGAGTTCAGTGGCTGTGAGTGGAGTAATGGTGCACCAGTCACCCATGTCAAGAGCTCTGCATGACACTGGTCCGTGTGGGAGGGTTACTGAAAATGTACCTTCTGAAAAGGTCAGATGAGATCTAGATGGAGCTTTTCTGGCCAGAACTCAAAGCGCCATGTGTGGCGCACACACTGCCTATGCCTATAGACACAGCATCCCTACAGTGAAGTGTGGTGGTGGCACCACCACCATGCAGTGTGGATGCTTCTCAACAGTAGGGACTGGGTATCTTGTTGGACCAAAAGGAAGGAAATGCAGGGAAATACTGTATACTGTAAGAGAACCTGCTTCAGTTGCCTAAAGAAACTGAATCACCTTTCATTGAAGACTTATGCAAGCAGATTTTTTGGTCATACAAATTTTTCCCAAAATAAAACCAACGTCACCTTACAATAATTGTGTAGCATGTGTGCCCAGTCCGGGGGTATTCTGAAACAGGGAGTTGGGATTTACGGTGAAGCTTGTTATTATGCTGTATTATTTGCATACACTTAAACACTTTGAACACTTTAAACAAAATGCAAACTAAAACTAAAACTTCCCTTTCGGGGAAAACACTCAACTACATTCAACTAATGAAAGTCCCAATGCAGGGTTTTCCTCTCTGCTAGACCAGATTTTCCAGTCTAACCTTCCCCTTAGCCAGAACTTGTCTTGTCTCTCTAATTGCTGGCCCCTGAGTTTGGTCACCATCAATACAACCAGGTCCCGACTCTGGGCTTATTCCCATCGTTTGGCGTGTCCCCTGGACTTGAGGGTGTGGCCCCAGGCTGCACGCCTCACATAAAATCTAATGATGTACCCATTTGTACCATTTGTAACTTTGTAATGTGAGAGAATTTGTCAAAGGTCTAAATGCTTTTGCAAGGCACTGTAGTATATCATTTTAAATGAGACACTACACAAAATTCATATGCACATGTATACAATCTCCATAAGTAAGCAGCTCATACCCCACACTTCAATGTGATTAGCTTTTTCTTTTGAGCATTTTCTGACCTATTGGAGTGTAACATCAGACCGTTCCAGAGATATTACGAGGAAAGTTTCAAGTAAATCAAACTTTAATGCAATAACCCTTGTCTGTTAATTAGCTTCCATATAGTTTGACTGGCCTGCCGTTTGGCAATCTTTTGACATTGCATCTTTTCCTTCGCAATTTAACATCAAATCGGCCCAAAGATAAAGTATCTGGTCAGGCACCTGGTGGAGTGCCAGTGAACTCCCTTAAGTTAACCCCTAGGCTGGTGTTCCTGCAGTTAAGACCTGAGAACTCTGCTGGGGTGTTGACCTTGCGAAGGCTGGTTGAGGATCGTTTTGAGATGATTACCTCTACTCATCCAACATGTCCACTTTATTCAGGACATGTTTAGAAAAAAAGGCCAGCTTTTCATGCTTTTTATATGATTAGGTTATATACTTTTATTGCTTGGAAAAGTGCTGACAATCACCCTACCCTGTGGCTTCCTTCCCACAGTGCTTCGGTCATTCCGAATCATCTCGCGGTGTAACCAGACCATGCTGGAGGACAAGCAGAAAGCAGAGGTCCAGGACACCACCACCGTACTGCTGCTCCCGCTTCTGTACCTGGTGGCGCTTGTGGTGGGACTCCCCTCCAACCTGCTGGCCCTGTGGGTCTTGGTGTTTCACACCCAGAAGCTGCCATCCACCTTCCTGCTCATCAACCTGACAGCCACCGACCTCCTGCTCCTGCTGGCCCTGCCTCTCCGCGCCGCCTACTACTTCAACCGCAGCGACTGGGTGTTCGGGGAGCTACCGTGCCGGCTGGTCACGGCGCTCTTCTATGGGAACATGTATGGCTCCGTGCTCAGCCTCATGCTAGTCAGCGTGGACCGGTATGTGGCCGTGGTGCACCCCTTCGGAGCCCGGGCCCTCCGGGGCCACCGGATGTCTCTCCTCATGACCGCAGCCGTGTGGGTGGTGATCTTGGCGGCAATGCTGCCCCTTCTCCTGTCACAGCAGTCATACCGGCTGGACGACCCCCCCATCACCACCTGCCACGATGCCCTGCCAGGGGACGAGCAGGACTACTTCTTCTTTCCCTACTTCACCTGCCTCTTCACCGCCTGCTTCCTGCTGCCCATGCTGGTGCTGCTCTTCTGCTACGGCTCTGTGCTGCACACTCTGCTGGCCAGCGGGGGGCGCTACGATCACGCCGTGCGCATCGTCGCCCTGGTGCTGCTAGTGTTTGTGGCCTGCTTTCTGCCCAGCAACCTCCTCTTGCTCCTACACTACTGGGACTCCCGCCTGGTGGACGACGAGCAGGGCCTCTACAAGCCCTACATCATCAGCCTGGCCGTGAGTTGCTTCAGCCCCTGCATCGATCCCTTCCTCTACTACTATGTGTCCGAAGGCTTCAGGCTCAAGGTCAGGGAGGCTTCGTGTCGCCGCGGGAACAAAGACTCTGCCGCAGGCAACAAGGCGTCGTACTCTTTGTCAAGCAGCGCCAAGTCCAACAGCACCCTGCTGTCCAAGTCCAGCAGGAACGCAATTAGAGAGGCGCAGGGACTAAAGGGAAACTTGGTGTGAACTGCAGGATAAACGCATGTGCTGTAAAGTGTCTGTTATATTCCAGCATACTTGGATATATTTAACTACGATAAGCTTTGAATGAAACCACTAAAGACCACACAATATCTTAAGTTTTTGTATACAATGCATATGAAAATATAAGCTGTGTAAGTTGTCTGCACAAATAAATAATGAGAATGAAAATAATTACTGCCCTGTACCTGTAATGATGTTGCTCTTGGTAATACAGGGGAAGTGTAGTCGGTACAACAGGTTGAGTGACTCATTAAAAAGAGGAAATATGGTTTGTCCTACGAGTGCGAGTGAAGTCACGCAGCATAGTCTCTGTTGTTCCTGGAAGAGAGGACAGATTGTCTTGAGACCTATAAACAGCTCAGTTCTGTTCCAATGTCAACCACAGGAAGCATGTAAACATTTATTTAGCTCCATCTTCGTTGCCTATACTTGGATGTAGTGTTTGCAAGGATGTATAAGCGATAGTATTCTGGGCATAAATATTTCTCTGTGGTGAACAATCCCTCATGTAGCAAGTTATTCACTTCACGTTGGTGAAAATAATTTACATTCCAGAAAGCGTTCAGCCCAGTGTTCTGGTAAGATACAGGCATGGGACATTGCGGAAGAGTGAGGCAAAATAACACAAATAAATAAAAACAAATAAAATGACATACAGATCATATTCACCTGAGTCACCATAAACCAGAACCATGTCTGTCTGAACCCCATTCACATGGACCCTTTTCTCCAGTGACCTCCAATGCTAAGCCACGGTTTCTCCTCATCTTTCACTGTGGTGGTGAAGGCTGAGCAATGTCTCATGTTTCAACCCTCACTTTGCATCCACCGCACGCCTGCTGTCTGTGCCTGTGAACACCACTGCTCTTCATCTCCTCGTATAAACAAAGCTTCTCATTGGCCAAGAGGGAGTTTTCCGCCCCAAGACAAAAATCATAACCCCCAGGCCGCCACACACACAGGAAGACAGAGGATGCAGTGCGCGTGGAGAGAGGTCGGTCTTTGCTTGTCGAAACATTCGCACAACGTATCCATGCTTTCTTTTCAATCGACGCAATACAACAGAACAAGCCGGCCCGAGGGAAAGTCTTTTTTTATGTACTCGGAGCTCCACCCCACACCCGCTGCGGTAACAAAGAAAGTGAGGAGGTGAATTATTCACCAGAAGTGTAATAATAAAGGATGAGGCTGCAGGGGCAGTAATCAAAGACCTCCAGCAAAGGCCTCCCCTCTCCAGTCACGCTGCTGCTCGACAAGATAAGACCCAACGTGACGCAGCAGTGCCGAGAGACCAGTAACACCCCTTGACAGCTTCGCGCCTTTGTCAGCTCAGTGATGGGTGTTGTGGGGCTAAGCGGTCTCACCTCGGACTAGCGGACTTCAACGGACTTCTGCTGGCATTCCACCTTCTCGACTGTGTGAACAGGTAAGTGACACCTGACTTCTCATTCTGTGATTCCCCAGGTTTGAGTCTTTCTACTAAGAGCCCTTGACGTAGAGATGAGAAAAAATTTAGGGGCTCAGTTATCAAAAAATATTTTTAAGTAATACACGGCATAGAAAATATTATTTTTAATCTATTTCAAAATGTAGTTCAATGAAAATGCAAGTAAAGTAGTTCCTATTCTAATTTTAAGTAGAAAAATTTTAAATGAAGAGTATTTTTAAATATATAGTTAAAAGGATACTACACCATTTGCATACTATGGATCATATATCAAATAATGTGTATATTATGTAACAACAATATTTAATTTTTAAATATTTATGATACATATTTTTGATTTTGGGAACACCATGCTGAACCGCCACCGCCTTCCTCTTATATACTCTTCAACGACAGACTCGGACGAACGATTGAAACAAAGAGAAAATGATGATTGGTGATCCATAGTCCAATTCAGTCATTCCCTCCATGCGTTCCGATGAGTTGGGAACGGACAAACAGTTACGGGTAAAGTCTCTGACTCAGCAAAGACACCCAAGTCAGGGGATGTTATTTTGACTATTGTAAAGAAGATTCAGTGTCCCTGGGTTTATGTTCGCACACGAAACGTCAGAAACACCATCTGTTTTCAGCGGGACGAAAAGGGAACAGAGCTTTGAGAGTTTTTCAAATGTCTTCCTAATCACCTGATGATATCAATAGTTCGTTTTTTTTTAAAACAAGAATTGATAAAATATTCTCAAGTTTTAGGTTCACTGGGCAAATATGTACTACATATTACGTTACTGAGGTATAGTCTGCCACCTAGTGGAGGATTTGTTGTTCAGCGTCATGAGTTGCTTTCTCTCCGGTGAGTTCCAGTCTGAGAAAACGGTAGGATGCCGCAATGGGGGATAGGAGGTTGGGGTGGAAAGGCTCGTATTCTGTAAGTAACTAAATCACAATTATGAAGATCTCCACATGTGTTTCCTATAATAATTACGAATACTAATGACAAATGTGTCTGCTATAAATTACGTCTTAAACATGACTCTAAACATGAGCGATGACGTACGGCAACACTTTTCAGTAAGTCTATATACACATTCGTTCTGAAAATCGTTATGACTTTTACTGATGGTGAAATATGTAGATATGAAGTAGACTGAATGTCTCCATTCTTACCTCAGTTAACAGCCAGTTGCCCTTCCAGTAAAGTCCAAGCCCAAAGTGTCTTACCTGGATTACATTCGTTCATTAATTCAATATTTGGTGTATTATAACTTTGAACCCAAACTTGTTTGAAAGAGTTTAATGTAAAATCTGTATTAAATGCATAACGTTTCTAAATTCATTTACATTTAACAGTCCTGAACTAAATGTAACACTCTATTATTCATACTTGAAGGATATATGAATCATTTCAAAGCACTTAAAGTAAAGTGACACCAGTTCAATCTCCATCAACTTGATTTTTTCAAGATTTAGTAAATACAAGCCATCTACGCTTTAGTTCCACTGTAGTTACATAACCAGTGATTTTTCTTTGTAATAATAGAGATCGCGATGAAAGTGTTGCTCATTAAGTGATCTCACAGTGCTATAAGTGCAATCACTCAATACTACAGGGGGAGAATTTTCATCCTACTGCAGTGTCAGTATTACTTGATATTCTTGCACAAGCCTAACTAATCCAATCGGTCTTCGATTCTCAGCCTATTTGGACCTAAAGAAATTAGTTAAAGTGTGTCAGTCTCAGATTACCACCCATTGTTGTGTCTCTGTTGCAGGTGTGTCTTCTCTTGATTCTCAGTCCTCGCATTCCTCCCGACGGAAACATGGATCCCAACACAGTGACCCCAAGCGAAAGTGAGACTCCTGCAGGTGAGGCCCATCCTGCACTGGGGTTGCACCAGGAGAAACCTTTTTATTCAGGGCTAGGCTTCAGTGAGAAACCTTTTTATTCAGGGAAAGGCTTCAGTGAGAAACCTTTTTATTCAGAGAAAGGCTTCAGCGAGAAACCTTTTTATTCAAGG
>JAOVYW010018578.1:14178-37819 GCA_025775045.1 Hiodon tergisus | reverse complement strand
CTGAAATCCCACTACACCATTCTTACATAGTGTCATAAACTATTTCACCCTCTGAAATCCCACTACACCATTCTTACTTAGTGTCATAAACTATTTCACCATCAGAAATCCCACTACACAATTCTTAAATAGTGTCATAAACTATTTCTACGACTACTGTTACAATTTCAGTCAACACCAAAGTCCATTTAAAATAACTGTGTTTGCAAAAACCAGAGGATTACTGGTTTCTCTTACAAAAAGCTATGCTGGGCAAAGGGTGTGATTGCTTCATTTTGAATTGTTCAGGAGAAGGTTGTCTGTGATGGAATGAATTGGTAGCAGCAAATAAGTGTCATTCTGAGTATTCTGTTGGGTGATTTGCTCCAAATAAATCTCAGTAATTATTAATGGTGAAATCATTTTTAGTTCTGTATCAGTGAAAATGGGGCCATCTGAAAAACACATGTTTAAGAGCTCAAACTACCACAGTCATTGTATTTTGGGGACATAGCACCATGTTACATCATTTTACTTTTCGATCAGACAAAGAAATAGGGCCTCATGTGGAGGAAACTTAACCGTGCAGTTAACTTAAAAAAATAAACTTTCATCCTTTTATTAAAGATGTCTTCGTTCTGACATGTTTTGACGAATGGTTGTTTTGCACCATATTCTACATTGAAAGGGGAATTCTGTATTCTGCGTATTCAGGAGTGTAATTTAGGCATACACGTTATCTATTTGTCAGTGGAACAGAGAGGATAATAAACGTGGACTGGGACGAGATCTCATATTTTGACAGTTTACGTTAATATTGCAGCAGATTTACAGCACTGTGAGAGACATGCTCAGAACAGAGGGAGAAAGTTCTTCATTTAAAGTAATTCACAGCAACTCAGGATTTTAAAAAAATGTTATCTTTTAATCTCTGCTGTAATTACAAATGGGAGAGTTTGCTACTTATATCCTTGTGTGATCCTAAATTTAATGTTTAACCTACTTGGTCACCTTACCTTGCAATAACCCTTTTGAAATTGATGGCATGAAATAGAAGACAACGAAATTCCCTGAATCGTTTAAATATCAAATAACTTGTTTTAATATGTAATAATTTAATGATTATTTAAAACGATTAGGTTTACCTTCCCTTATCGGTCTTGGTTTTCTCTCTGTCGCAATGAAGGGGAAAAAAACATTGTCGGTTGACCGTACCAACTACATATTTCGAAGGTCGTTAATCTCAGTTCAGATGTTCGTGGCAGAGTGGCGCTATTCAGCCACTCCAAACGGGGCTGTCAAGGGGTTGTAATACGCGTAACACGATCCGGAATTGCATTACTACTTGCCTGGCCAGCGGGCTATTGTATTGCATAGTGCGCAGTTTAAATCGCAGAGAGGGAAAAGGAAAACGGCGGAGATAGTCGAGACCGTTTTGACCCTCGAGGACATAAAATACTTTGGTTACAAAAGGACTGCATCTTCGGCTTTGTGAATCTACATTTTAAACATGGTGAGTGTTAGATATGCCTATAAGCATGTAAAGTACACTGACAAAGATTTTTAACGAGAAGTTACAGCTGCTAGCTATTACAAGTACAGCAACTGCATAATAATACCTCTATCGTTCTGAGCAACTCTCTATGTTAACGGTGTTCTATCTATGTCTGAATGCAGAAGGCAATTTCGGTGCAAATTGTTTTTTTTGTGACTTTGGGCGATTATCTTACTGCATCCATACTCATCGGAAAACTTCAAACCAGTCAATATATAATGATATGAAGTGAAATGTGTGTATGTATTCACTACTCTACCCTTGTAAACGGTAGAGATACGGCGCGCAAACTGCCAAATGCGAGATTTGATTGCCTGGTTATATCGTAGTTAATGTGAGCTGAATAAACTGGGAGCATGCGACAAGTGACCTAATTAGACTTTTTAAAGAAATCGTCATTTAGCATCGGCAGGTCAATGTTTGATTTACATTAAATTTGATATGTTTGTCAACAATTCAGTGGTCCAGTTGCGTGAAACACTTGGTAGCTCAGTACGAGTAATTTGTAGTTAGCAAAGAAGAAGAAAATAAAGTTTAAGAGTTTAGGTATGCAAATCTACGTAGCGTTATGGTAATTAGTTGTAATCGCCGCCTACATTGGTATAAACCTAATTTTGCACGCCAGAGGTTTCCGCTAAACAGTAAAATTAGATTTGAATCGAATTGAAACCCTTCAAATGAAAAGTATTCAAAACGTATAAAATAATAGGCCGGGACCAAATCAAAAAGTTTGATGACCCGCTTCTCGAATTCGGTTACATTGTAAATAGTAGTACTGTTTTTCGCAAGAATCTTATTTCTTATGCTGGAAAGGTGAAAAGGAAATATATATCTATACCCAACTCTGGCCTAAACAAGGAACGCTGCGAAAGCGTGCCTCTATAGCTGTTAACAAAGGAGAATGCGATTTAAAATAAATTCCCAGGGGAAGAATAATAGTGGGGCATTGTCAAGAAACTAAACTGACTATTTATGTCACTTACCTGTTTACCTAGCAACATTTCTTGTTAAAACATGCTTCTTGGGTATTGGCTGTCATACATACACACAGAGAGAAAGGGTACCCATACTGTTGTCTTTCTGTCATTGATTTCATATGCGGTGTCGTGATACTAAACAATGAAATGACTTGGCTCGCGAGGTTCAAGTGGCATTATGAGTGAGACTGGAATCCAGACAGGATTGCATTCTGGGGCACAGCGTATGAACCTTGTTGATTACGAATTAAAATTTGTTGCTAAGTAGTTTTAGTGTGCGCTTTAATTCTATATATATATATATTAAAGCAGTAGGTCATAGGCGCTATACGATATCAACGTAGACGGGTGCCCTCAATTATGCTCCTAATGTAATTGACATTTACCAATCCACCATCGGTTCTTTTTTTAAGGAGGAAGCTCAAATATGTACTCGTATGAGTAAAATGAGTAACAAAATGAGTATGAGTCACTCATTTTGCATAGTGAGTAAAAGGTGAAAAATGTAAGCAATGCTTAAATGTTCTTGTATTAATATTTTGACATTTCACTGGCCTTTTACTCTGCATTTAAAAAACGGAAATGCTCGAACTTAAAATCCACTTGTAGGCCTATTGCTCAAAATATTTAAAGCTGTGTTATTAGTGTGTTGCAAAACTTGAGATCGAGTTTAAACTTGTGTCCCTTGCCTAACACTTTACAAATCTGATATACTATATACAGCCCTTACCAGAGAAATAACTGTGAATACACAATTCCTTCGCAAGAATTTTCAGTTCTCATGTTGATCTAACATTGATCTAATGTCTTTACTTCTATGAGCTTGTCACTTGGCGAACCTGGGGCATTTCCTGCGACGATGCATTTCCAACAGATTTCAACAGATCTGTTGCTGGTGAACGTTTAATTAAGGAAAGAGGATTGATTACTACCTCCGGCTATTGCGCAGAGGCATTTAGTGGGTGCCAACACATACTTAGTCAAAGCAGTTCATCAGTCAACATCCTTCTTCCTTCAAACCGCTGTAGCGTTTTGATTTTAATGGTAGTTCAGAGAGCGAGCCACAGGCTTTCTCTGGTTTCGTATGGGGCGTGGTGTGAAGATGAGGTGAGGTCATCCTCAGCCTCCTCTCGAAGCGGGCACGAACGCACATGCAAAGCAGTGACGCAAGAGGGGGGAGAATTTTCAGAGGAGGGTAAGAGCGCAGACAGGTGTGACCCGCAATTTCCCGACACGGAGAGAGTGGGAAAATTAACAGTATGAGGACAGCGGGCAGATTGTTGAACACAGGAAGGAATTCATATTTCCTGCAGTTGGTGTTTGTTCTTGTTTAAATAATTCTGTTTTGATTGTCTAAAATTGCCCGGGCAGGTTATTGGAGCTCCTGAATGAGTAGCTCTGATGACTGATGACCCATAATGCTCGCTCTCTAAACCTTCATGTGCATGTTTTAATTCTTACGTTGATGATGAACACAGGTAAACGTGTTCCTGAGTAATGTGGATCGTACCCTCTCAGGTACGCTAGACCACCCGCACATTAAGACATCTCCTTTTAGAAATACAAGCCTGCACAGAAGTTTTCGGGGGTGGAATTTGGAGGCGGACTTTACTCTGTTGTTTTCTGTCTCCAGCTGAGGGCGGATTTACACATGTGAAAGTCAACCCAGTGGGGCCTTAGACCCCCTTTTGTCGTGTTTTTATTTACAGAAGTATTCCAAATGTTGTTAACAGCCCTGATAACAGATATCAGTGTGGATTGAGAGGCTAATTGGTTCAGGTTCTTAAGAGGATTGGGATGTATTTTGGTCTACCTAGTGGTCAATATATCCAGCAGGCATTAATGATGTGTGGCAAGTAAATATACCGTGTGCCAACCCCCTCCATCATCCCTGGTGGTCCTGGGCTCACACTCCAAGCTCTGACCACTGCACACTGAAATTTATGGGGCCTGTTGTAAAATTTTCAGAGGGGGCTCCTACCCGAGACTTGTTCTCTGCTGCTTTCTTTTGATGCCGGGAGAATATAGGACAAAAGGCCCAGGCCGCATTCTTCCCCACCGCCCGGCAGAAACCCAGGAGACTGGAGGTCCCCCTGAAGTCCACTGACCTTGCCGGACTGTGGCCTATTATGGGAGTGGCCACTAGTAAAGAACTGGCTCAAAATGCAGATCGAAGATGCGGCTTTCTCCTCATAGGGTAATTGTGGACCTCTTAAAAACTGAAATTTCTGCGTAGTTGTAGCCACACAGCCATTAATAGTGATGTGGGGCAACACGTTTCCATTTTCGGAAAACGTCACAGGTTTAGCCAGTCCCTGATACCAAACATTAAAACAATTTAAAGTCATCCGTCAGTCAATAAATAAATATCTTTTGCTCTGGTAATCTAGGAGGAGCCACAGTCTATTTGTGAAGTTCTGTAGGAACTTCTCGCCCTGTGCACTGACCTGAGTTTAGTGCAGTCAAGCGTGCCTCAGGACACCGGATGACCAGCCTGAGCAAATCCCTGTCTGAGATTCCGATCACCGAAGGGGCATTACTGACAGAGCTTTTATGCACTTTGACCTCCCAGGACAGGAGAACTGCGCACAGCTTAGATATCAGTCTCCTTCATGACTAACAAGACCCGACTTGGGTGACCTGCTTCCACCATCATATTATTATTCTAAGATTTATTAGAAATATTCTCATGTTTCTGACCCAAGTTAACATGTATTAAGGTAACGCTCCCTAGGTAACGCTATTGTAAGCTTAACCATTTTAACATAATTAACTTTGGCCAGGTTTTCTGGCCTGTCTTTAGTCAGATTTGGCATATTTTAGGTGCGCCGATGGCTATTTGTGTTAAAATGATTTAGGGAAATCTTTTGTCAGTTCCTTGTTGTGTATACGGGGGTTCCCAGCCCTGGTCTTATGCGTCCGCAGGTTTTCTTGTCTTTTGATTTTTTTGTTATGGGAAATTATCTTTCAATTAAAAAATATCTTGTACAAATCCAGTCATCAAAAGTGGGTGTAGCCATTTCCTGGTAAGTGCTTTTTGCTTGCATAAATTAAAATTCTAAACAGAAATGTTACGATACTCCCCAGATATGAGATATGTCCCAAATATATCAGCACACACTTGAATGGAATTTCAACCTAAAAAAAAAAACTGCCTTCGTGGTCCCATGAACCTTCTGTCAGTACCGAGAGAGGGAAGGGCAATCTTAGAATGCATGAAAGTGGGTCGCACATTCAGTTCCACACCACCTCCAACATCTCGTCCCAAGAGCCTGGTGCCTCTTCTGCAGAGGAGCGATAAAAAACAGACTACATTTTTCCGACCAAACTCTCTCCAAATTAGAGAGAGTGTTTTCCGCAGGACCTCCCACTCGTCCACAGAGATAACCAGGTTGCCCTCCCTCTCCCACTTTTCCTTAATGTACAGTGTATTTGCTTGTTTAGATCATTGAATACCGTATACAGTGGGTGCTGTCTATTCTATTAGGGGGAAACTCTGTGTCGTAGGCACACCATCTAACTAGCCTCTCAGAGGTTGCACATTTTCAGTGATGGGTCGATCCGTGGGTTCTCTGACATTAATGGCATTTTGTGTCGTGATAGTGTTTTTCACTACACGTATTTGTGAAAATGCCACTCGAGGATCCGATGCAACCCGTAGTAGGGTGGTGGCTCAGCTGGTAAATGCTCCTGAGAGAGACGCCTTGGTCCACGGCGTTTCCCTTATTCAGGAATGAGATCTTCTCCCTTTTTTCCGTTAACTGTCTGTCTCTGCATTGTTAACACGGTTGATTTCAACTAAAGCAATGTGTTAATGAGATGTCAGCTGAGCAACTAAAAAAAGATTACTTAAGAAACTCCAATTTCTTCAGTTTAATCTTTTTGCATCAATTTATCGAGAATTGTTATAGATCACCATATATGTGCTATAAGCTATATTTGGAGAGTGAGAATGAAGTTCTTAGGCTGCTGTTCAGACATTTCAGCCATTTATCCTTGTATGTATACTAGTTCTACACTCAGGGGAGTGGCCTAGCCTCTATCTGCAGGGAGTCTGTGCAGGGAGTCTGTGCAGGGAGTCTGTGCAGGGAGTCTGTGCAGGGAGCCCGCTCCACCATGGTCAACATATTATCCCTTTCTGAAAGTCTTCCTGCTGAGCATGCAGAACTCTGGGTAATTACGTGGGAACAATGTGAATCAGGATCTGAGCCCCAGCCCTGCTGTGAAGAGGTCAGGGGATGTGGGAGGGCGGGGCAGCCCAGACTCCAGCCTTTTGTCTTCGTGAAAGCCACGCACGCCGGGGACCTGCAGAACTGGACCGTAGGCCATTGTGCCTGAGAACTATAGGCAACTCACGGGCTGTTGCTTACAGTAAACACTGTCTGGGACCTACATTTCAGATTTAAAGGAGGAATGCAGTCCTGAATAGGATGTTAAATTACCCCTCTGAGATATTTTCTGTAACGAGGTGCGTTTATGTAGAGCCAATCACCAACATTTTTCTGTTATTGAAGTTGTGATGCAGTGTGTGTTTTTTCTATGGTACAGGATTTTCTATAAATGCTTAATTTTTTTTTTTATGTGGCAGGCTTTTTCTTCTTCTATTTGCCTAGGGTTTTTAAGCCAATCAACGCACAGTCAAAATGAGGTCTTTGTCTGATGCAGGTATTTTGCGGCAAGCTGTATCTGGTTTACTTTGAACGACTGTTGCACTGCAGCATATGAGGGCATGAGTCAAACTCATCCACAATATAGTGTATCATTGATACTTTATATAGCCATGTGGCTGCTTTCCAATATACCAAAATAGTGCAGCCGGGAACAAGAATCCGAGATTAACTGCCTTCCTCTTTTATTTATTATGGATGCTGTGGCCCTTAAAGGGACCAGGAAAAAATGACCACATTTCTATTTGAACACTGTTCCCTTAGCAGAGTCACGCCGGCCGATCCCTTCGGATCGGAAAAAGTCAAAAGGCCAGATGCTAACCTGACGGACTTAAGTGCAGGCCAAACGCTGCGTCTCGTCTGTTTTCAGTACTGATGGAAACCAGCAGTGTGATTGTCTTGCTCATAAGCTCTATGTGAGTTTAAAAGAGACGTCAGCGTTTCAAAGCTGAACTTAAAGAACGCGCCAATTAGGATGAGTAACGGTGGGTTCAGAAGGAAAAGTCTAGCCGTATGATTTTGCTTAGGGACTAATATTAGTCAAGGTAATCCTGTGGACGTCATTTGCTGTAGGAATTAGCTGTTTTATGTTGTGGTTTTTGTTTGTTACATTGATTGGTTTTGAATAGGCTGAAGTCTATCGGAACCCCTGATTTCGGGTGTGTGTTTGCAAGGTTGAAACCTATTGGTGTGACTGTTGCCAGCTTTGCAGTCAAGCCCTTGGTGTTCTCTGGAGCACTCTTTGTCATGACAGGCAGCCGTCCGTCATCCAATATCCCTGGATCTGGGATCTCGTTCTGGGAGATCTAAATCTAACAATCCATCATGTCTATAAATCTTTGAAGGTTAAAGCTTCAAAGATATACAGATATATGCGTGAATTTGCATTTAAGTGTAAATACTGTGTGAAAGGGTCGAATATTAATAAAAGAACACTAATACTTGGTCTTGTATCCTCTCTAATGCGACCATTTTGCAACAACATTTGGCCATTTGCTATCTGGATTATGGAATGGATATTTCTTATACGTTCGCCCATTGAAAATTCATTGCATTGCAATGTTTATGTTGCAACCCATATTCTGCATAAATTCAAAAATGAATAAAAGTGCCTTAATCGGATTGTGTTCAGGCTGTTATCAGGCTAGCCCTGGTATTCAAAGCTATAACATAGCAAGGTGCTTGTGGTGTTGTTCATTCATTTTGGTCAGAGCTGTCACCTTAGGGCGATGTTCACAGACCAGTGAACTCTATGTTGTGGCTGGGAGTCATATGGGGAATATTATAGGAATTATACAAATGACAAAATAGCTAGTTGACGGCTAAATACCAGGGGTTTCTTTGTACGTCTAATTGCCTCCTTTTTAACTAATACATCGCACGCAAGTAGAATGGTACCCTGAAATGTTCTCATTTTTGCTACAAAAGCCGTGAATCTGGAGATGTGGCGCTTGGCCCTTTGCGTTGCTGTAAATCATTCACTGTTGAAATTATTTCGGGATGGTATTGCATATATTGCACTTCCTGTTATTCATTAATAAAAGCTTTTATGGAGTTTATGGAGTTTAACATATTTCTGTGTGGAACTGAATTCAATAATACACCGATTCGTCTCTACTTACATTATAATATAATAGTAAATGTGGTTATCTGAAATGGAAATTTGATGAAGCAGAAATCATCACAAATGAATTATTTATCTTTAAGAATCCCAGAATTCTTAGCTGTGTGCCAAATTATGCGAGGGTGCAAAGAGTCATGGGAAAGTAACTTACTAATTAGTCAACCATAACGTAACAGTACTTCTGAGCCAGTGCAGTATCTACGGTCCTGAGGTGTGAAGATTAACATTTCTGTTTGCAGGAACCACGGTTACGATAAGAACCCCGCGTTCTTTTTTGAATACGAAATATATATGGCTCTAAACGATCTGATTGTTGGAACTCAAGCGCAAGCCCGGACCCACGTTCTCACCTTACTGGGTGGTGGTAGAGGGCTCGACCCCAGAGGCCGTCCGCAGCAACCTCGATCCAAATCCAGGGTGCTGCACATCCTGAATGATAGACCTGGTGAACTTGTATGGGGGTTGCTCAGACTGCTGCAGAAATCCCCGACCCTGGAACGTCGCCCAAGAAGTGGCCTGTCTCCTTATTATGCAGAGGTAGTTTGCTAAGCTGATACACCATCTTTACTGTCTCAATGAGACATCAGAACAGCCTCTGGCTGGGCACGACCTGACCCTGCGAAGTGGTTGCTAACAAGAAGGCACTTTTGAGGGACAACAGTTTCAGCTCTGCTGAACAGCTCGGCTCAAACGGAGGCCTTGTTAATGCTTCTGCCTCAACATGCATTCTCCACTGGAGATCGTCTTACCCTCGTGGAACAGGAGAATCATTACTATTGAACAATTGGTCTTTATCCCATGCTATGCACCACTGTTGGAACATGCCACATTTGTATCCATAATGAGAGCAAATTGGAGCCTCTAGCATTCAGCAGTGCTAATCACACTCTCAGATAGTAACAACGGCTTAACTCGAGCCTTTCAGGGGCTAAACCCACAGCTGCAGGCTGGCCGGGTTATGGTGCTACAGGGTGCCATGCGCCTGGCTGAGTGGGACATGACGACAGTGGAAATTTCCATGGGAAACCACTACTGGCTGACCTTCTCCTGGCAAAGTGGGATTAATGTCATTGGAGGAAACGCACGGAGCCGGCCCACTGGCAAACGCTGCGCTGGCGCAACCAATATGATTTTCCGCTCATATTTCCCAACATAAAACCAATCACAATAATTGATTTTGAGTTTCAGGGTTTTGCTAGTGAATTATCTTGCAGAACGAAATATCATTGTACTATGTGTAATTCAGTAATTGGTCAGGGGTTTGGTAGGTAAGAGCTCAGAAATGAAATAATACAGTTCGGTGCTTTTAAGGCTAAGGAACAGCATTATCACGTTCAGAATCAGTAATGGCAAGGTCCTCCTAATGGCCATTGGGGCTGTGTGCCTTTAAGACTCTCCCTGCCTAGAACTACGATCTGTAACCCTGAGGTCCCAATGCTTGGAAGAAAAAAAAGAAGAAAGAAAACCTTTCAGTTGGCTCTTGGATTTTTTGGATAAACCCGACTTTACTGTAGCCCATCGATTTTTTTAAATGCAAATATACAAATCAAACATGAATTTGAAGGTTAAACCGGGTTGTAACGTGATAGAGACACTACTCAGCTATACTGCCACTCTCTACAAAAGCATATCTGGATATTATGATGAAAACCAGGGAAACCGGTCCATTCACTTGTCCTAAAAGGGCCCCTCTTAGAGAACTTGCACAAGGAAACGGCAGACTGCAGAAAAAGTAACCTGACTCCATTTCCTGGTGATGTTGGCAAGGGTGCAGATTTAATTATGATGCGATATTGGAGGCAGTAATATACACCACCGGCGCGGCGCTTTATCCTCCGACCGAGCCCGCCAATCGCCACTAGCCGCCAGTGACTGGGAGGCATTGGAGTCATTCATTCAGTCAGCGTAACAGACATAAGAGCTCAGTGGTGAGAAGCAGAAGGCAGGGATTGGCTGAGTGGAGCTGGGAATTTGAGCGGCTGACAGAAGGTTCTGTTACAGTTAGACCCGAGTAAGTGAGTATGTGCTTTAAAAAAAAAAATGCTTTCACTCTCAGCAACTGGTTTCAAAGCCTGACCGTTTAATTACAGATTTTCTTGCTGTTCAGCTTTATTCATTCATTTTATATGTTTGTTAATTTTGAATTTATTTGGATTCATGTGACTATATTTGGGAGAGGGATAAATGATTGAATAAAGTCAACGTTGATGTCGGTACGCAAAATGTTCGATCCAGCATCATTGTTTGGTTGTGTTGGACTGGTAACTCAAAATCCGACATAGAAATACAGGAAAATGTTTGCCCCTCTCTCCAAAGGAATAGTCGGATATAACATCTAAAGGTCAGACATGTAGAAACATTTCTGAATGCAATGTGTCGCACTGCAGGCATTTTATTGGTTCAAGTGTTGCGCTGATCTGTTGAATCAAACTTTTTTTCCCCCTCAGATTAGTTTCGAACTTTGTTTCAAATTAGTTTTTTCCCCTTGGGCCTCAGTAAACAAACTGAAGCAGACTTGGGACAAAGCTTACAAATCAGTTCTCACGTCAGGTTTTCGCGTGGACCAAGTTGCCCCTGGTTCAGCAGTTTGTGTGGATTATAAATGCAGTATCTCATTAGGGTGGAAATGTAAATGGGGTAAGTAAACTGTTGTGCTCAGCCCGTCTAGGCTTGTGTTATGTGTTATGTGCTGTGTAGAACAGGCATTGTGAACCTGCGGACCTCCTGGTTTAGAAGGTCAGTCACTCTTTTTATGTGGTAACCAGTGTCCAGACTTAACTGGTTAACTTCTGTCCCTGCCTTTGAATTTTACCTGTGAAATCTCATTTGTGTTTGGAATGCAGTGTGCCAGCTTTAGGTTAATCTTTGATCAAGAGCAGATGTCTGGCTGAAATAGCAGGTTGGTCTTCAGTGGCTAATCCCCCACCCCACCCCACCCCACCACCAGCACCAGCACCAGGAAAGTACTAATGCAAACATAGTACGTCATCACCCGCTCTATGTCCTCTTTCCGACGTAAGGGTTAGTGCGACGGACACGCGCTCTTGCACTGTCTGGGCTTTATTTGGTATCTTCCTTTTCCCCAAATCCCCTCTGAACAGGACACCATTGTTTTGAGTTAGCAGCGAGGGCTGACACACTTGTTTGGAATTCCTGTCTGGTGATAGGTCCTGTTAACGCCAGCGATAAGAAGACGTCTCGGATTCTTTTATGTGTTAGAATTTGCAGAGCGAGGGCGAGCCCACTGCAGAGGAAGCAGATGACTTAAAAGCATGCTTCGTGCATGACCATCTACCCTGTGTGCCTCGTGAAGTTAATCCTCTCACCTCAAGCACACTTTCCGTCTCCGTTAAACCTTCATCCCTACCCGGCCAATCGGTCCTCTGTATGTGCTGTCTAGTCTATATTGGTCTATAAGAACTTATAGACTTGAATACACGGAAGCACTAACCATTAACAAACTTCAAGGCACATGATCAAAGAGTTGGGGGAACAGGACATTTTTTGTATATATGGTTCTCAGAATGGGATTTGTGATTGAGCAAAGTGAGCTTGACTAGTGTATCGGCGTTGCAGCCTCCGTCAAATTTGGTACAGAAGGAGGGTCTGCTACGTGTCCTCCCCTTTTCCCCTTTCCTTAGACCTCGTGTCAGTACATTGTCCCGTTGGACTCATAAACACAAAATTTAAGGGACCACACTTTCTCCATTGCCATGGGGTGACATAATCCAACAAATAGACATTTCCATTAAGCAGTGAGTGGATTTGATAAATTGCCTCTCCATGCCCAGAGCAAAGAAGGTGGCAGAGATTTAGACCCCGCAGTGCCGTGGGTGTTTTGGCAAGCACTGTGTGCTATCAATGTATGCAATGCCAAAGAGTCCCTCTGTGCTCTCTGTTGCTCATTTAGCAGTATTCCAATGGTTTTAAATTGCGTTGGACAACCTTTTTCTCAGCATGAATCTAAAGTGGGATATCTTGGAGATTTAGGTGTGTTTCACCCTGGCCCAAGGGTATTTTATGTGCTAAATTAGACTGAAAATATGCCACCTGTGTACACATGGGGCAATGTAGGATTTGAGCTAAATTTTGACTGGTGCAGGTACTAACCCAACCTGTCCAGAACGTGACTGAATCACTGGGTAGCGTTACTGCTATTTCTTCCAAGGTCACATCAAGATCTCAATCATATCATCCCCGATCACTTAGAATTTGTCATGTGTCATTCCAGGAAATCTAATTCAATTGTTGAGCCTTGATACTGCTTGACCTATCTGTAGGTCCCTCTGGAGAAGAGTGTCTGCTAAATAAGTTGTAAAATGATCTTATTTTTATTATTATACTGCCATGTCCCATTATCACTCACCAGCAGTCATTGCAAAAACACATCTAAGACTTGAGGTTTAAAGTTTCAAAGATATATATCGAGAACATCCCAGTACGTCCCACTTTTGCCGTTTTTTCGGATGTAGAGGGGATGGACAGGAAGCTGTGGCGCCCCCCTCACTGGGAAGACCCACTGCTGTATCCCGTGGGGGGGTGAAGATCTCTGTGAACAATCTCTCCACAGGTGGTCAGATTTTCCTCCCCGCCAGCAGTGTGGCTTCCTCCCCTGAACTTCAAACGGTCTTACGGGAGCGTCTACGTCCTTGTCACTCTCCAGCTCTGTCTTCCTCACTGCCCGGGGCTGTCGCTTGCTTGCTGGCTGGCTGGCAGGCCCTCATCCTGCAGCTCTGCCACCCTATTTTCTGGCAGCCGCAGTGTCTGCCTCACCTGTAGGCGTAGGGCCCCCTTGTGACTGCCATAAGCCCCTTAGAAAAGCTTGTGGCGCAGAGCGCAGGCTCATCTACTGGCAACTGCGAGGTGTTTATGTCTCTCCAAAGGGGAGACAGAGAGCTGTCAGCTGATTGCTGGTAGGTAGAGGACAGCTTGGAGGGCAGGGCCTTCTAGGGTGGCAGCGTATCAGGGTGCTTACTGTATTTTCTGTCAATCCCACTGCCGTCGACACTAGATTGAACTGAAAACGTGTGCCCTCGGCCTTCCTCTGTTACAGTGACCAATTTTAAGTCCCTTGGTCTGGCTGAGGTCTGGCTTTGGTGGGGTTTGCCCAGCTAGCCGATGCTGTCAGACCCTGCAAAGTCACCATTTAGACAGCGATAGTGCACCGGGGGCTCCGTGCTCCCGCCTCTCTGGTGACGCTGCTCGTCCACAGTCGCCTTCCTCTACCCAGGGGAAGGATGTAGTGACTCATCGGTCCTGGGCATAGTGCACTGCTTTTGTCTTGGCACAAGAGTAGTTGAATTATCCATTGGCAGGTCATTTTGTCCTCCGTCTCTCTCTGCTGTATCCCACTTCTGGCACCAACTGTAATGTTGCGTGCAGCAGACAACTGGATTGCATCAATTATAGTTGATTTTGAAAAGCATGTAGCACAAGCACAATCCCCCAAGTCACCTCCTGTCATTCAGACCCTCAACCTACCTAGCTGGTCAGCACATCCGCCAAACTATGAGCAGAGCGAAGGGGAACTGTAGCATTCTAGAATGCCAAACTCTCCACATTCCCCATTCCCCACAATATAAATAAGTTTTAAAAATTCATCAAAATAAATTTTTTAATAACTTTAATAAATACCTAAATAATTGTTTGTTGATTTCCTTTTTGACTGATTAATTTTCATTTTTTTATTCATATTGAAAATTATTTAGTTTTGTAATTATTTCTTTTTAAATTCTGATGCAAACTATTCTCAATTCTTTATTCTTAATTTTTTAAAACAGCAAGCTTAGGGAGGATTCGGATGAGGACACCTTGGGAAACTGTAAAGCACACTAATGTGTCAGGTGAAACATTCCTCTTCGGGGGTGTCATAAAGTCAAATAGTTGTTGACTGCTGCACAAGGAACTACAGATTAGGGCATAAGACATAAAAACGTAGTGCTGAGGTCTTGTGTTTTTCCTGTTTTGGCAGTTTCCTGATTTTTCTTGTATTACTTCCTACACGGTGGCTTTGTTATCCTATGAAAAGTTGTTACTGCAATGTCAACCAGACATAAACGCTGAGCCTCTCGATTCTTTAAAAAACTGCTTATTTCTCGAAAACCCACGTTGCAGCCAAGAAGACGTCAAGACAAAACTGGACTTTCGAGCACCCAGCAATTTGTATGTAGATTTCAGACAGTGACACCCATATGAACTCAGGTACAAACAAAGGAATTTGAAGACAGAAATCCATCTTCAGGTGGTCCCCTGGGTTCAAGTCCTGGCTCGGAGTGCCTGTCTGTTTGCAAGTTCTCCCCGTGTCTCCCGCGTGGGATTCCTCCGGGCCCTCCGGTTTCCTCCCACCGTCCAAAGATTTATGGGTTAGGTTCATTGGCCATGCTAAATTGCCCTATAGGTGTGTGTGTATTTCCCAGTGATGGCATGGTGTCCCGTCCTGGCTGTATCCCTGCCTTGCGCCCTATGCCTGCTGGAAAATCAGCCCTGGCGTCCCCGTGACCCTCACCAGGATTTCAATTGGTTTCGAAAATAGATGGATGGAAATCCGCAGGCACAGCGAGAGACTTGCCTTCCTTCAGTTACACCTACCGCACGGGCTCAGTAACTTTCGGCATGTTACTTAACCAGCTGGTTGGTGGAGTGTGTTTGTATTTCTTGTCTGCGGTTGTGAGAGGATCAGAGCCAAAACATAATGGCACGATTTGGAATTTCCAAAGTAGCCTTGGACGAGGGATCAAACACCTAATCAAAGTAAACAACTGATGCAACGTGGTATTGCGATTTGGCTAAATAATAAGTGTAGGCACCTGTCTCCTCCTGGTTCCCGCCAACGTGAAGGTCATATTAATTATTACCTGGGCAGAAATTTCAGGAATGTGTTTGTTTACTTACCGCCTGCCTCCCTTTCCAAAAAAAAAGAATTTTCCCACTTAACTTCAGATCCACTCATCAGCTAGTTATGCAGTTGGCTAAACTTCCCAGAGCTGATCCTGCCATTCTAAAGGTGAAAGAAACGGGGATAATTAGATTAATAGTGTTGCGCTCCTGAGAGGCTGGACGTCTGGTGTGAGGATTGTTAAGTGCAACAGTTAACTCTTTGTGCATTTTTTGTAGCATTTAATTTTTTGGGAGTTTTTGACTTTTTCCCCCCCTCATTTTGTATGTACAAAGACAAACTGTATGTGTCAGAGGTTGCTGGTTAGCATTACATTTTCATTGCGTCTTAAGTCTTGGTAACTGACTGATGTCAGTGGGGGGGAAGCGTCAGTTCTGTCACAGATTTAGGCTCTGTCAGACAAGACTGATTGTTGCTGAAGTCACTTAATGATGTACACTGCTGTTTATGTTTTTTGGGGAAGTTATTTATAACTATTTTAGTGTTTAGTTATACGTTTGTTAGACAGCCAAGGTCAGCAGAAGCATCCAGCTTCCACGGCATGCTAAAACGTACTGTAAATCCAGAGGCTATAATATAAACATAGGCTATAAATGTGTTAATGCTGACTGTTATAGCACCGGTTCAGGTAAAACAAAGATACTTTTGTTTGGAAGAGGCTAAAGCGCTAACTTGCGCCTCTGGCTGACGGCCATGTTTTTCACCGTGATCTGAAACATGAGCACCAGATTCAACCATTGAAAAAAACATCAGAGGAATATGTCTGCATTTCAAACCATAAATAAATGCAGCTCATCAAGTCAGAACTAACCAAGACGGAGCCCGCTTCTGTGTATGCATAAGTATGGATACTGACCACAGCCATACAGTCTGAAAGCGGATCCAGTTATGAGCCAGTACCAACCCCATTGAGCACACAAAAACACATGTTAGCTAATCTTGAATTTCAGTTGAGGTCAAACAAAATAGTTTTTCTTTTTCTATTGCAGGAGATGATTTTACTAGTGTGGCACTCATTACCATCTTAATATGTAAACTGTGTGGTTTGATTGGTACTACAGAGAGAGATACAGGGAAGTGGATTTATGCAATCCCTCGAACAAGTTCTCAAAAATGTGTCAGTTTCCCAGGAGAAAATTTTTTGATGTGAATTCCACAGATATTTGTGTCACTGCAGACTATAGCACACACATTTTAAATTACTTAAATAAAACAAAAGTATCCATTGACCCTAAAAGAAAAAGGCATGACATTTTATTCCTGCTTGACTGAAGTTGATATTACTTTACTAACTTCAGCCCAAAGTTGGAAGGGAGCCATGTTTTTTAGAACCTGGGGGTAGAAGGGGTATCTTTGTTCTGTGACTCCTTGCAGGCCAGTGCCACGACTGGGATCCCTTCTGTGCGACTTTCCCCAGGAGTCCGGTCACCCCAGAGCCTGTGTGTGTGTGTGTGTGTGTGTGTGTGTGTATATGTATGTGTGTGTGTGTGTATGTGTATGCATGTGTGTGTGTATGTGTAGTATGTGTGTGTGTATGCATGTATGTGTGTGTGCGTGTGTGCATGCGCAGGTGTGTGTGTGTGTAGCATGTTTATGTACAAGTGTGTCTGTGTGTAGCATGTTTATGTACACGTGTGTGTAGCATGTTTATGTACACGAGTGTGTGTGTGTGTAGCATGTTTATGTACAAGTGTGTCTGTGTGTAGCATGTTTATGTACACGTGTGTGTGTGTAGCATGTTTATGTACACGAGTGTGTGTGTGTGTGTGTGTGTGTGTAGCATGTTTATGTACACGAGTGTGTGTGTAGCATGTTTATGTACACGAGTGTGTGTGTGAAAAACCAGCTTACTCGCACACTGTAGCTGCAATAGGACAATGGAGCCATTGTTAGCGTTGGCTTGTAGTCTGCTCCAGGTTTCGGAAAGCAAATCGCAACCACTGTGTCTCTCCTTGAAGAAACTAATGTTTACCTCGACAAGCCCAGTTCCTAACAGTCTCTGCTGAGCTCCTGATAATTTAAGTTTATAAATAGATGCAGGATAGATGTTGTAGGAGAGGGCTGGTGGATAATAGACTGTTGGCCCTTAATTATTATCAATGAATTCTCTCATAACCACTGAATTTGAAGAATCCTGAAAAATAAAAACAGTACACCATGGCTTGAATGACAGTTATACTGACTCCCTTTTTAGTAACGTTGGGAAGCCATGCACGCAGCCCTCTTACCTTGGAGCTGAATTGGTCTTATCCATTACCCAGCTCTGCCTAACCCCTGGCTGTTGCCATGGTGGAGGCTTGCTTTTAGTTTCCTGTCCCATGTTGTTTTTTTAGCCCGCGGCGAAGCTGTTCGATTTAACATGTCGTGTATCCAGCTTTGGGTCAGTGCCTTCTGCCTGGAATTAGCGTGCTTAATGTTTGCAGTTCTTATCTGACATCTACGGGGGTTTTCTGTGGCCCATTAGATGTTGCCCAGTATTTATGCGATTTTGTAATAAATCAGGGGTTTTTTTTGGAACGAAAAGGAAAAAGAAAAACTTAAAACACAGCTGTTCTCTTTATGATACCACTCTGATCTCATTCTCACTCCCTGTTGGACATATGGGTCTGGTGGAAGACTCACAAAAGCGGCCTTTCGGTTTGAAAAGAATGTCAGGGTTTGTCGTGATTCTGTCAGCCGTCTCTGAATGACACAAGTTTTGGGCTTTGAAGTGGCTTGATCACAGCTTTTAAATTAAAGGCCCCCCCTGTATTTGAAAGGCCCTCAGCTGTTTAGGATTTTGCGCAGAACTGAATGGCTTTTTCTGACCAGGGTCCTTTCCCTGTAGCTTTCACACCAGCAGGGTTTGCGGGTCTTTAAAACCACTGGTCTCCCTGGGTCATTGGCCACCAATGTCGAAAGGAGGGCTTTTAGCACAACCCCTTCAATTAGCTTGTGATTAGCTTGTGATTAGCTTGTCCTCTGTTGCTTTCATGGAATAAAAACAACCCTCCTCTTCTAACTGGTATGACACAGCTCTGCATAATAATGACATAATCGTACTCTGCACGTGCTAAGAAGCTTTTTCTCCCTCTCATTTTCAGGTTTTATGCCTTTAGTCTGCCTGGCTGTAGTTTCTGAGAGCTTAGCAGTGTACTGTGACACAGCACTGATCGTGCAGAGTCAGCGTGCTCTGAGATTGCCTGAGCTGTGCTGGGATCCAGAGAATGGTCTTGTGAACCCTGTTTCACCTGCAGCTTTTTAAATTGTTCCTTGGATCACAAGGAGCCATTCAGGCTTTGACTGGGCGGCGGCCTGCATTTCACACCGACACTGTGGGCTAAAGCCTTCCTTTGTTGGTGGGATTGGATGGCATCCCAGTACTCTTTGCTTCATCTTTATTTCTACCAAAAATGCCACCCTAGCCATTGAAATTATGACGAAACACTTACTCATGCTAACATTCCGTGTTCTCACAATTTAAATATGCTGCTTATAGTCAGAACATTGCATAACGTTGCATAACGTTGCGGAACGTTGCGGAACGTGGCTCAACATAGTCCTTTATTATCACCATATGTCCTGGCCCCCACCTCCCGAACCCTGGAGGGCGCTCTGCCATCTCCCAGCCCCAGTCTGTAAATCTGGATTTCCCAACGTGCGAAATCCAGATTATAGGACTCAGTCTACACTGGGGTGATCGCTTTTTCTAACTGAGTCACTCGGGAGGCCAAAACACGCTATTGTACAACAACCAGATCGTCCATACTCCCCGTGGCACGTTAAGTTAGATTGTTAGCAAAATTTGATCTTTAATGAAGATCCCCGTTGTAGTCGGGGATCCCAGTTAGTCAGCTGTCCACAGCTGTCCGTAACTTAGGCTCCGCCTCACTTTGTTTCATTATGCATGGTTTGGTTCAAGGCTTGGTCACTCATGTGTTGAACAGCCTGTGCCGTACTGAGGAGTGGCTGATGAAATGATTTTCTTTGCTAATGCAGTCAGCGTGTTTCAGACCAGTCAAGTATAAGCAGTCAAATTGTGCACCTTTGAAGAACATTTTTGTTCGCTACCAGAAAACCAGGTCATTGTCTATTATGTATTTTTGCACATTTAAAAAACACATGGTTATGGTTTGAATGGTTGTGTGTGTGTGTGTGTGTGTGTGTGTGTGTGTGTGAGAGTTTGTGTGTTCTGACAGGGTTGCTTTAACACAGGTGTCCAGTTACTAAAGCTAAAAAGAAAATCCCCTTTTTGAAAATGATAATACTTTCAGAGCAGTAATTTCATTATAATGAAACTGTAGCCCGTGCTCCTTCTTTGACTGTTTGGAGGGACAAGTTTCAGCTTGCATTTTGTTAGCACGGAGGATGAAAAGGCAAACTCCTGTCTATGCTGGTTGACCTCACCTCCAAAAGAGATGGATTGTGGGTGCTGAAAGTGGCCATCACGGGAACGTCCTATCTGTAAAACCCCACGCACTAAACTTCGTCCAAGTATTTCAGGCCAGTGAATACTGACAGGTTCGAGTGGGTAAAAACGCTGGAAAGCAGTGCCCCCTCCCACGTCCCGGCAGAACCGCCAACCTTTTTTAAGGCTTTGGGCTCTCTGATGTCAGCCGGCTTATCGGGTAGACCTCAGGTCTGCGCTGACAGCTATGATAGGGAAATGGCCTGAAATAAGACATATGATGGGGCAACATTCTGAAGCTGAACTGGCAGAGTTAAAGTAGACACAGAGACGTATAACACCACTCTGCGCGAACAGCCAGGTTAACTTCGAAACTAAATTTGCTGGTTTTTACAGTAAGAACTAGTCACGTCACCTTTTGCTGCAAAAGGGCTGTCACCAGTAAAAAATATATACAATAAAACAGTGGGGGACAAAAATAAAGTAAATCTCAAGTGTTTCCTGGGCAAATAACCAAATCCCTCTGAAGCACCGGTGAATTTAGGACGATAATTTCGCAGCTGCTTTCGGAGGACGGGTTATAAATCGCAGTGTCCGTTCCTGGCCCGCGGAAAAGCGAGCTACACGGCCATGGGTGGTTTATGGATTACGTTTAAATGGCTTCTCCGCCGGGTATAACATGCAGAGTTCAGTAAAACAGTCGTCATGCTAACTGTGAGCTTGTATAAATGGGTAGTATTTATTTTCCATTTATCGTATGACCCTTCCAACAGCCTGAAATGATATCTTTCTAAATAAATATTCAGTCAGTCACTTAAGCTTTGTAAATATTGCAAAGGAATTTGTTTTGGAAGGATTATGAGCATGTTATTAAGATTTTTTTTATGGTGCCACGACCAAGAACTTTAGCCATGGTCTACACACAAACATATCTAATTAGGCAATTAAAAAAAAAGAAATAATTTAGAAAAGAAGGGTGAAGAAACTTTTTATTTTATCAGGGGGTTTTTTCAAGAGAATTTCATGGTTTTATCGTTTTCAGCGCTTTTGGGAAAGTCAAATTAAAAACACAGAACACAAAGGGCACAAAATGAAAAGTGAAAAAAAATGTTAGACAGGAAAGAAAATGTTTAACAGCGCCCCGTTAATGCAAAAAGGTACTCCCACCACATTACTTATTACCTAGTAGAGTTTAAGGCGCCTTCTTTTAAATAACAATTTCCGGGAATAATCCCACTTTCCAGGCTGAGCTATTTACGTGATTCTAAAGAAGGACCGAAAGCTCTGTCCTCTGGGTGAGTCCAAGCACCCGGCGTAAACGTGACGTCCGCCAGTCAGCCACAGCTCAGCTCTCTTTTCCTCTCAAACGTAAGAAACCCGTCCCTCTGCCAGGCTTCGGCAATGAAAAGAAATTGAGACTTTCACCTGAGAAATATTTCATGAGTATCCCCGGCATTCCTCTTAATGACATAATCTGCTGAATATTTTCTCAGAGAGACCTAAGGTTCCTTTGTCTTGCAGAGAAAGAAGGTGGATGCAGGGCGTTAAATGCAGTTTGTTTTGCTGTCCGGGCAGCATGCCTCAGGGTTACCCATGCTTGGGCCAGCTTGTGGTCAGAAAAGTTGGGAAGGTATCTCAGAGGAGGGATGCGACGGGATCAACCGTTTATCGACCACAGGAAAGATTAAACGCTCCTCGCTGTATAATCAAGCTCAGTATAGGGAATATGAAATATCGTTCTGTGTGAGACACGTGGCAGAGCTGCAGGGCTGTTTTTCAGGTCCAGTAATAAAATAAAGAAATAAAACTACGAGAAGCATTTGATCTACAGACTGGAGTGCTGCATTTGCACTGTTAATCTCAATTTCTCTTTACCTATTCTGAATAATTGCTCTGCCAATAAAAACCGTAGGCAGGAGTACCTGACAGATGTTGATTATTTCGTATGGAAAAACCTGAGATGCAAAAATGCTTCTAGTGTACAAAGTAAAGAGGTATAGATGGTTTGCTCTGTGGCGATTATATATCATAGTTTATGAAGCTGCATCTGCGACTATTTTATAATACAGCTAAATTAATTAATTAATTTTAAATTAATGTGGTAAATTTAGCAGGTCTAAATACTCAATGAGCACAACAGTATATGAGTCTTCTGTTTCTGTACACTGAAAAACCTGGTTGTTGTTATTATGAGGTACATGTCTGTATCTATAGATTAAAAAAAACTGCAATCTATAGTAACAGGGTGTTTGCTGTCCAAATAAATATTTTATTTGATTTCCACGGTAACAATATAAACTGACAATCAAGCTGAAACACAGCTCGTTGTTTTTGCTGTAGTGCACAGCAAGCAGAGCTTTTTAATAAATTGAAGGTGTCCTGCATATTCCTATGCGCATATTATTATTCCCCCGAAACTGGCAGGATAATTGGGCCGTAGGCCACGAATAGCTGAGTCGTTCAACTTACGTCACAATTGATGTACGGTCCTGTGGAGGGGATTGCCTTCTATGTCTTATGATGTCTTTGTGTTACGAGCACAAACCTGGGCTGGCAAGATGCCTTCAGAACATATTCTATTAAACTTATTTGACTTTCCACAATCACAGAAATATGTATTCATCCAGTGAGCAAGACTGCAAACCGTATTGAGCTGTGGTTTTGTGTTTCCTTTGTGACGGAAGAGAACCCTGCCCCCCACCCCACGATAAGCCATTGAGAAGTTCTCCAAAGAGAAGTTTCCCTTTGAACTCTTCTCATCTGGAACTGACTTGAAGTTTACTACAGAGGGATTTGGTGCATTTTTAAAAACATATTAGCACTAGAGCACGTTATCATTTTAATTACTTGCAGGAAAACGCCCCCGGCATACCACTCACAGATGAAAAGCAGAGCTATAGCAGGTTTATTTATTTTAAATGTTTTCATTCTCTGGCAGGGGGATAAAGTTCTACATAAAATACATGTAATTTTTGCAGGCGTTCAGCTGGTAAGGCAATGGGAGAAAGCGGGTATGCTGGTGAAGGTGCTTGTTTGGATCGGCAAAGCCCTGAGTTTGTGAATGTGAAAGGATTACTGTTGGGCGGCCCCTGTAATGTGCCTGCCCCCCCCAGCTTTGTTGAGAGCGCTCTTGAGAGTTTTAACTGTGTGGGCTGTGTGAAGGGCAGGAACTGCCAAGAACACAAATTCCATTAGGCCTGGGTGTTAGAACGACAGGACCGTCATCTGCTCCTCCTGTTTTGGCTCACGGCTGTCTCAGTCCAAGACTCAAACTCCTCTCCTCCCTCCACTTGGTCCTGGTGATAATGGGCTTGCCCCACTGAGAGGGAAGGGAACGGGTGCAGCATCCCCCCCCCGAGACCCTTGCTGGATTCTGTCTCCTCCTCCGAGGTTCTTCCTCAAACTCTCTGACGTGTGAGATATGCTACACGGCTCCCCTTCAGATTGCTGGATTCTGTCTCCTCCTCCGAGGTTCTTCCACAAACTCTCTGACGTGTGAGATATGCTACACGGCTCCCCTTCAGATTGCTGGATTCTGTCTCCTCCTCCGAGGTTCT
>JAOVYW010018570.1:0-16778 GCA_025775045.1 Hiodon tergisus | reverse complement strand
CATGCTGAAAACTGGGTCAGCACAAAGAGTTCCTGAGTCAGCACAGAGAGTTCCTGAGTCTGCACACAGAGTTCCTGAGTCTGCACACAGAGTTCCTGGGTCAGCGCAGAGTTCCTGGGTCAGCACAGAGAGTTCCTGAGTCTGCACAGAGAGTTCCTGAGTCTGCACACAGAGTTCCTGGGTCAGCACAGAGAGTTCCTGAGTCTGCACACAGAGTTCCTGGGTCAGCGCAGAGTTCCTGGGTCAGCGCAGAGTTCCTGGGTCAGCACAGAGAGTTCCTGAGTCTGCACAGAGAGTTCCTGAGTCTGCACAGAGAGTTCCTGGGTCAGCGCAGAGTTCCTGGGTCAGCACAGAGAGTTCCTGGGTCAGCGCAGAGATTTCCTGGGTTGGGGGAATGCTCCAGTGCTGGCATAAATTCGATGCAAGCCAGATGTAAACACTAAGCACTGTTTTCTAGGTAAATGTATTTACAAAGTCAGAAATGTAAGTGTAGTCCTAATCACAGTTACAATACTTAAAAGTGAGCAACCTTTTGTTTTTGCCTGGTTGATGAATTAGGAATGCTTACACGTAGCACCATTAAGGAAAATCAAAACCTTTGAGGTGATTTCCACGACTCAGTTGGCAGTCAATGGCAACTGTCGATGACTTGATAAAACAGGAAGGTGGTTGACCTGTGATGACCTTTGCCATGCCGTTTAGCTGCATACTCTCGTTGTGCCGGTTGCCCAACAGGGGATTTTTTTTGCAAGCTAGCTTGCAAAAATGATTCAGACTCGGACATTGTTAGCTAGGAAGATGGTTCAACAGCTCCTGCAGCTGTTCTGATTAGCAGCAGCAAATTGGCAAATATCATTGAGAGATAATGGTCTGACAGATTTTACTTCGTTGGGGTGATTCACCTCCACCAGATACACTTTCCCTCACTCTCATGAAAGTGGCTAAATGTCAGGCACACTAAACACTTCAGTGTTTAAAAATCTTTTTTTATTTTTTGTTTTTTCCCCCCACTATAGCTCAGGAAATTCTTTAAAAGTTTTAATTACTTTTTACCCTCACATTTAATTGCAAAATTTAATCGCTGTTTCTTTTCACCATCTTTTCAATCAAATTAGAATCAGAACCAGGCTCACGCAAAATAATGTGTGTTTTTCCATCTAACAGATAAAACAAATGTTTAACATCTCATCTTATTGCCAAAGGCATTTATAAACAAACTGTTTAACCGGTGTGCAATGCGATTTGCTCACCGCGCCAGTGTAAAAATACACCTGCGTTTAATTAAATCTGCAGCAAATTGCTTGTGATGAAAGGAGCCACCACGCTCGATTTCAATAGGAGCATGCTCCGCAAAGGTCGTCGAGGAAACGTTCAACGCTAAAACTAGGTTGAGTTGCCGGATTCCGGATTACTCTCCACTCACGAGTTCCGCTTGTGCGCGGTTATCCCACTTTTATGCTCAATTATAAATTAACACGAGCACGGAGGCTCTACCCTCTACCCTAGAGTCGTGGGCCGGTCCTGCTGCACAGGTGTACTGTGGTGGGTTTGAGCCTGAGAAAGAGGGATGTTTACCGCCAGCCCACGACAACACCCTCAGCCGCTGACACGGCAGCTTTTGTGACCGCCGCGGTGAAGTGAGGTGAAGATCAACTTGGCCGGCATTGTGTCCTCCTTCCCCATTAGGACTCAAACTGTGACGCTCTCATCGCCTAGCAACTGGCCATAGGAGAGATATTATTATCCTGCTGCAATGGCTCTAAGTCTCCACATGTTCAGGGGGGCAGACAAAACGACAAAACAACTGCCACATAAATGTCCACAGAACTGAATGCACGCCTCATTTCATTTTGGTAGGGCTGCCCTTCGGAAACCGCTTGAAACCAAGGCAGTGTGCAGCAATGCAATGTGCATACACTGGTAGCCTTTTTGGAGCCCAAAAGCCAGACTTCTGAGCAGTAGGAAGACAGTACCAGTAATGAGCGGTCTTTTACTCCTGTCCTTCACCAGTACGGGTTCATGTTTGGAGAAAGCCAAAGGAAGCACTCAACCCACTCCGCCTGTTCCTAACTGTTAAACATGCAGCAGTCCAGTGGGAGTCATGGGGTTTGAGTGTTACTCTGCAAGGCAGATTTTTTTTTTACAAAGCCATTCCTACTTTTAATTGGTCTCACTAGTCCGTTTTTACTTTTCTGCCCAACACGTTATAATTTAATACAGATTTATGTACTGCTTGTCGTTTCTGTTATTGTGTCTACCTCCTGTACGTGAATGTGGTGAACACAATGTTTTCACGTGACACCGGTTCTGGCTCTGTGTTTGTTTTCATTTGTTAATTCATTTTTTGGACAGTTACAGTGGAGCAAATGACTTTATTGCAACATTAATATATTAATCATGTAAAAATTCAATTAAACCGTGTTCTGTACTTATAGATCATCCTAAGCTCTGTTTAACCAGTATTGTTGGAAGTCAGCAAAGCCGACCACTGTTTAAAATCTCCTCTCACATCAGTCTACAACAATTAATTCTACAAAGTGGCACAACAATTTGAGTTTCATTTCAAGGGTCATTTGTAAGTAGACGTGGTGAGTTTTGGGGGCAATGGACTTAATTTTCTGGTGACAGAATATCTTTGCGTTAATTCAATCACTCCATGTTCAAAACAGCACGTTTATGGTGCCGGCCTGGTCAAACGGAAGAAGAGAAGTTAATGATTCTTCCCTGCTGCTGCATCTTTTCTCTGCCTACTGAAAATGGGCTGAGTCTGCGGTATGATTGGATCACTTCGCGTTCCTACTTCACACCCGTCTCAGGGGCATAACAACCGCTCATCCATTTCGGCTTAACGACCTCCGTTATGAGCCGAATGAATTACGGCCGGCCTTTCTGTACCATACATAACGGGGACGTTTTTTCCCCCCCGTCACGTTGATCTTTTATTGCATAGATAATACGTCTAAATACTAAACAGGGTATTGCTGGGGTACAAACTGTGGTTAAGTTGACTACAGGACAATAAGGATCTAGTAGGATGTTGACAAAAGGAGAAAAAAAACCTAAATGCCAAAATGTTTTAAATCGTACTGGTGTAGCTAGCTACGGAAATCAGTGTGGTTCTGAATTAAATGACTGCGATTGGGCCACTTGCCTTCTGGGGTGTCCACGCATCCATCCGAAAAGGACTGAAATAACAAATCTGCCCTTCCCTTGGACCATCGTCATCGTCGACTGCGTAAAATATAGCCAGGGGTTAATCGTTTCGTTTCTCCAAAGTGGTTAGGCAATAAAGGGCCTTACATCGGATCAAGTGATTTTCTGGCTATTGGCAATTTTGCGCAAAGGGGACAAAATTGCTTTTTCTCTCTTCACTGTGATTCCCCCTGCTGGGTAAATGATGAAAAGGAAGATGGGGGGTTCCTTTGATAGCAGCCCAGGATTGTGGGGTGAGTTCCCGGGAGTCCCCTGTAGCTGCCGGCCCCAGGCGGTCTGAATCAAAGGAGCAATATGCCTGGAACGGCTAATTATTTCATTCTTTCCTGTTTTGTTCATCGCGCCGGTTCCACTATCCAACGCTATTTGCCCCACATTCTTCCGACTTCTCAAGTTCCCAATCAAAACACCAAAAAAATATGAAACAAGAAAAGTTGACTCTGGTGAGTCACAACAAACGGCCAAAGACCAGAGAAGAGGAATGCTAGTGTGAGGCAAAGTGACAGGCATGCTGTGCACGGGCTCGGTGCCGCGCAGGCCAGCCCATTAGCATGGCCATGCGGGTCATTGCCGATCACAACGGAGCCTGACTGAAATGATGAAACCATCAGCAATAGCATAGCTGCAAGCTGGTGTGCAGGTTGTGCATTAAAATAGCAGGGAGTGCGTTAAAATAGCAGGTTGTGCGTTAAATGAATGCTGTTGTTGTGATCAGCAGCCCCGTGGGCGGCCGGGAACCGGTGAGAGGAACTCGGTGGGAGAAGGTTTTAACGTGGGACTGTCATTGATTAATGCATTAATTGGTCGGGCCAGCCAGCTAAAGTTTTCATCATTGATCCCCAGCATGTGTCCCCACCCATTACTTATTTACGTTGTCCCCTGAAGTTCACGTAGTCCCCTGAAACGGAGCTAGACCCTGAATCGGGATACAGCACTGGAGAAAGACACTGGATAATTCCCATCATTTAACACTCCGGCACGACATCCATTTTCATCACAAAGGCATTTAAAGCCACTCCCATTGTCATTGATTGATCGTTGTGCTAGTAGGTCATTTAAACAAGCACCTGCCAGCCACAGATAACAAAGATGGTGTCATAGTTCCAGCCATGTGCGCGATCACTCATGGTGTTGAGCCCTCGGCGGCTGCTAATCTCCCAGCATGCCGCATTCGGAGTGACACTCCAGGGGAAGCCCAAACAGTGCTCCGTCCCTTCGGCCGGCGCCGCCGTCTCTGACAATTCCGTCCTGCAGCAGCACTAATTACCCACTAATGAATTAGCTAACGAGCTGTCGTGGTTAAAGCGCTGCGGATGGACTCACGGGTGAGATTCCCCAGCTTCAGCCGCAGAGGAATTCATATTGATGTCTGATGCTCTAATTGTTCCGTCAAGATTATTAAACTGATTACTCAAAACCCACAAAACTAGACGCTGTCCTTGTGTGTGATTCCACTCATACGGCAAGTACATAATTAGACCTCTCGTAGATATTGATCTTTCAGGTAATAAGTCACATTAAATTGGCCACTATTAAACAGCCTCACAGAGGAGATTAAAATATCCACTTCAGCAGCTAAACAAATACATGTGCCTTTTAAAGCTTTCAGCGCTCCACCAGATAAAACTCCTCCATTAAAAAAGCTTTGAGAAAAGGAATCTCAGCGATATTATCACTCATTCTCACAGCCAGACTTTTCAAATGACCGTTTACCATGTTCTGCATCTGGGTCCTTGTACAACAAAATGAACCGTACAGGATGGAAAGGCTAAGCTGTGACCACAAATTTGTGACGCAAACATTCAATGCATCTCTGTATGGGTAATGACACTTTGGTCAAACACACGTGTTGCCAATAAAACTGTGCTCCACAGTCCACTTGTGACTTGATACAGTTATAATAAATACTATTTTAGAGCAATAGTCATGCTATTTAATGCAATATTTAAAGATTTTACAGACAGATGCACACACATTTTTCCATTATGGCAAATCATAAAGTATGCTCTTCAAAGTGCAAACGTAAAACTAATGAGTACATAACTATGAATTAATATATAAAGATAAATATTTTATAATATTGTATATATATTTAACGATCCAGCAGCACTGACATATTGTACGATTGTACATATTGCTTACGCTCAGTTACATCTAACTTCGTCATTTGGTTTTCTGTCGCTTAACAACTTTCTGCTCGTTTGGATCAGATAAATTCATCACATCCCTTTCGCATAAGCTTGTCAAATATTGTTTGAATGTTAAACAGAGGTGTGTGCGTGCGTGCGTGACTGCAGTTCTGTTTAATGCCACTTGTCACTTGACTTTAAAATGTTTGCCAGGCGCTTTGCTTTCCCACTGCACATGGAGCCTCTCACCGGGTCTTTGGGTCCGGCTCCTCTGGCCTCTCACAGGCTCCTCGGGCCTCCAGCTGCAGCATGATTCACGTCATGGGCCCAATGGGCGGCCCAGCCGTCTGACTCCAGCCTGTTCCTTGAACACGGACCCCGTGTTTCGCACGGTTACAAATGGCTTCACGTTGGCATTTGCGCTGAGTGACTTAGCACTCTTATCCCTACAAGTCAATTTCAATACACCTCCTGACTCCAACCCCACCCCATACTACAGCTAACCTCAAAAATCGAATTCAGTACAAATAATTACAGGCATGCTGTTAGCAGAACAAGTCAATCAGTCAATTTGATAACAGCTGAACATGGTCTTTCCGTATAAACATTACTCTCACATCTATACATGGGCAGGAAAAGGCAACAGTGAGCTTTTCACAGACTGTCAGCGAAAATCGCCTTCAGGTTAGCCACCTGTAATTATGCCATGGAAATATCACGTGTGACGCTGGAGTGAGGGACTGCGGGTGCAATTTAAATTCAAATTTAGTATAACATGCTCTCAGGAAGTAATACACTAGACTAAAAAAAGACGTTCTTTAAAACGTGCAGCTTAGCTCAATGCTAGTTTTACAATCAATTTAATACGATTCAGTCTAAATGTCCACCTTACCTCTCTGCTAGTTATACAACTGATTTCGTAAGATCTTATATAAAATGCGCTAATGCTAGTCCCTCCCCTGGAATCAAAGACATGAGTACGATTAGTTCGATTAGCTAGGGACGAGAGTATCTTTTTTTTCTCTTGTCGGTGGCCGTGCCTCCTGTGTGACTGAGGTCCTACATATCGTAACAAGTAGATTGCATAGTAATTAATGCATTGATGAATAAAATAAAAATACTGTTATTGCGTCCACCATAAAATCTAACACTGCAGAAGTGTTCCTTGCAATAAATAAATTGCATTATTTTTTCATGCTGCCTTCTGTATGCGAGTTTTGACAGAGCGAGCACTCCCCGCAGAAACAGAAATAGAATTTCAGCCGTCCTTTAAAAAAATATATTTATCATCAACCGTGTAAAACCAGTCACTATGTGTTTTTTTCTTCTTCTAGCTAGCTAGAGTATTAACTGATCAGACAACAACCATTAGCCTACGAAGTGATGGAGAGCATTTTGGCCTTTGGTAGAGATATTTATCAGTCGGTAATACAAAAATCAAAATGAGTAAACATCTCCGAGGATAAAAGTACCCATATACTTTAGTTTGGGGCGAAAAGTTTAACTGAAAACACACACACACATACACACACATTTCAATAATTGCATAGTAAACATTAGGTTAGTTGAATCAGATGTAGCTTGTGTTATTAAAATGTATTCACTTTGTTCACTAAACTTTTATTTAGTTAATTTTAAAAATCCCACTATGTGGAACAAGGGTACATATCCTGCTTCATACTATACAGTGCACTCCCAATTTTCAGTAGGAGCCAAACCTGCTGTACCGTTAATAAAAAGCATTCCATGCATATTCTTGATTTTTCTTTGAGATGAAAATATGTCCCCTCTGGCTCACCGTCACCTGCAAAAGATTAAATAAGTAATTCCTTTGCCTTGGTCATGGAAAACCATTGAACAACTGTATATGAACACAAGTTCACGTTAAGGTGTATTTCGAGTTTTCCCACTTATTTTCGGTGCTAAGTTTATTTTATTTTGAATTATTTTGAGCGCTAAGAAAACCAGCTTGTGCTGCATATGATTGGCCACCAGGATCAGACTTAAATTGAAAAGAGCCCAATGAAATCACTTTGCTAGGAGCCCTTATTCCGGGAGCAGTCCCGAGCAATTGTTTTGCTAATAATGTAAACAAAATCGGGAATGGCTGGTCGAGTGTGTGGGCACATTCAGATTTACAGTAACCTCTTGCCTCCTACTTCTCCACTTAATGGCAAAAGGGCAGCAGCCAGAGGCAGAATATTCAGAGAATATTTAATGGGCATCATCCTTTCACAGTTGCATCTCGATAATTGGTTAGCATTGCAGCTGCAGATAAATGTAACAACTATATCGCCCTGTGATTTTGTGGTCTTTGCCTGGAAGACTGCCCGCCCTGCCCATTGTTAACCATTGAAAGCGAGTGATGGCGTTCCCAGTCCCTCTTTTTTATTCCGAGATGCAAATCAATCATGCATGTGGTGTCATTTGGGGCTAATAGAGGGTTGGTCGTCACGCTGTCCTCCAGTGCGCTGATCCTCGGGGCGTGTCTCTCACTCGTCATGTTGCATTCCAATGCCTTATTGATGCATGACCAATCAGATCTGAGTTCAAGTGTCAGATGCTTTTGATTGGACGTGTACTTCTACAGGAAAGGCTGATCAAAGAATTACATTCTGCTTTTGCGTGTGTGTTATCATTTTTAAAGTTGAGTTGTTTTTTTTGTTTTTTTTTAAATTAATTACCTAATCCTAACATGCTCAAAAACATCCTAACATGCTTTTTTCCCAGATGGCCTAAAAAAAAAGCTAAAAAATTAGCCAAGTTTGTCAGCTTTGGATTGGATAGCTCTCTTTTTAAGTTCCCAAACACATAGCTGTCCATGAAGTTCCTCTGAATGTTTTTCTCTTTCACGCACAGTAAAGTTCTTAGCACTGTTAGCTATTTCAATTCTCGGAAGAGCCAGTGAACGGCCCTGAAAATACGACGCTGTTGACCTCACTGCTTCGCTAAGAGGTTCAATTTCTGGGTACATTTCACACGGCACCCCTGCTCTCTGCCTCACTTATCCCAGCAGTGACACTGACAGTTTGGGAAAGGAAAACAAAGGCCCCCCATCGCCTATGCTATTCCACACTAAGTGCTGTGTCCCTGACGCATAAGTGGCCTTTTTAGCACTTCAAAATAACGGTGCCACGGAACTCGTGTGGTTAGGGCGCAGGCCAGGCGGCGGTTAGTGCCATGTGTCATGGTCAGAAAAGCGTTGTGGAGGGAGAAACTGCAGCTGCAACCGTGACCGGAAAGTCCTGCAGATGTGCAGACATAACCAGAGTGCACCGAATGTGCACAAGCGCGACTGCCGTGTACCACAGATGTGCAGACATTACCAGAGTGCACCGAATGTGCACAAGCATAATTCCATGTTACAGAAACAGCAGGACTGTAAAGTAAAGTATTCTTGTTTGATGTTCATATTTCATATTTATGAAACCTTTTCAATAGCATGCTGGCTAGCTAGCTAGCATTAAGTGTATTCTGCTGGCCAAGCACTGCTCAGAGCCTGTCAGATATAAACAATGTTTTATTTGAAAGTTGCATTTTTATTCCGTATTTGGAAAGAGGGTCACTGTACACCTAGGCTTCTCTATTCACTCATGACTGTCAAAAAACTATTCTCACAATAACCTTACAAACACACTTCATACAATCTGTAGGAAAATATATTATTCTTTACTCTTCAAAATTCATGATGTACATTATTTTACATATAAATAAAGCATTATGAAAAATACTGTTAAAAGTGTGAGGTGAGCAGAGTAGAATGGAGAATATGTTTAAACATCACCCAGCCACAAACAATACCATAAACAGTGTTACAACTGCATCGATGCAGGCAGTGAACAAAATATTATCTGTTAATAAAACGATAATTCTATACACGGATAGCAAGACGTTTTGTCCAATTTATGTCATTCAATTAATAACAAAATTGAATAAAACTTAAATAATTTTTGGTAATGGGTTAAAGTGAAATTATGGGTGGTTTATGGTCAATAAGGGGTTTAAGGCAGTATAAAAATGTTGCCCCTTTGGGGGGTTTTGGGGAGAGAGTATTGACCATGATGGTGCTTCAGTTTAATTGAACCTGTCTTATCTCTCCCAGATAGCACAACCTTCCCATTGTCAGGGTCGCCCTGGGAACAGCTGCGGCTGAGACAGAAGTTTACATCCTGTAGATTGGCTGGCAGAGGCTACGAAAGGTGTCACGCTTTGAGGGGACGGTGTGCAAGGGAGGCGTGTGATGTTGTGAAGAAGACGTGCAAAACGTTTTGAGAAGCTTGTGGACCGCTCGATTTTCTCTGCAACGCTTATTTGTCCTGCTGAACAAATTCAAATGTACAGGATGCAAAAGGGGGTTCCAAACAGTGTGAATAGCTTGTTAAAAAGTAGATATGTTTCAGGGAATTTAACTTGCATGCACACAGGTTGGACCGTAAGGGATTGGAATTCGTTTGACCGGAAATTAGCAGAAATGCCAGAATAGCTGGAGTTGTTTTAGTAGTTTCCTAGCAAACACCTAGAAATGTACAGTACATGACATGAAGCATAGAAAAGGATAAATTTAAAACATTATGAAACCCTCAAATCAAACACATAAAAAATATACGTGACTGTGGTAACTAAATTATATAAAGTACTACTGAGCATTCTCAGATACAGAATCTTTAAAAACCTCTGTCATTTTAATGATTTATCTTAATTGTTTTATACATGGCATAATTTGTGCTTTTAGTAAACCAGTACCGAAATGCATACTGCATCAGGAGTTTGAAATCATCCGGGAAACGAACGCAACTTCCTTAGGATGGAGGATGACGTTGTGAAGGTCATGACAGTGTCCATGTAGATGATGTGCTTTACTGACAGTAGCAAAGGCACCCGTGTATTTATTCATTTTTGTCCCATCTTTTAGAAAACAT
Source organism: Hiodon tergisus (assembly GCA_025775045.1). Classification (NCBI taxonomy): domain Eukaryota; kingdom Metazoa; phylum Chordata; class Actinopteri; order Hiodontiformes; family Hiodontidae; genus Hiodon; species Hiodon tergisus. The sequence goes on along the minus strand of JAOVYW010018570.1, from coordinate 6,517 downwards.
CCTGGTCTCGCCGTTAGCACGTTAGCATGTTAATTGGGTTCTCAACCTGCTCTTTGAGTCACTTTCAACAAAAACACGAAGAAGAAAAGAAAAACGTACAAAAACGCTGTGTGTTCGCTCCTGTGCAGTCTGGAAGAAGCGGCTCCTTAGGCCTCTCTGGATTCCTGATTTTCTATTGGGGGAGACAGATGCGGCACCGAAGGCTTAAACTGGTGTTCAGACCCGGCTCCGCTCTCAGCTCCACAAACAAATGTTGCTCATGGAGTGGCAGGTGGACCCCGTCCCGGCCGGGGAGAGGTACAACTTTCCGTTGGGGCAGGCGCACAGCTCGAACACCGTCTGCTTGGGATACGTTGACCCCAGGGACGTCGTGGGCGTTCCGTGTGGGATGCTTCCCAGCCGGATTGTTTTCGCATTTAAAAATATCTGTGTAAAGAAATGGGGGGAAAAAGGAGATGGATAAGAGCGATATGTTAAATGAAAATTCATTTCTTAGCACTTTTTCCTTTTTGTGTCAATTAATTTGAAAGCCCCTGAAGAACAAAATCCATTACTGCAAATCCTCTAAAGAATATGCTAACTCGCTCATTGATCAGCTGCGTGAGCCAAGGGGGAAGGCCACCATGGCTGTTTACATCCAATCTCCCCCACCCCCCCCGTTTCGGCCTTCGTGGAGGAGTTTTCAAGGCCTTCGTTTTTGTTTCTCACGCTTCAGTCATGCCGCGATATGATTGGGCAGCATCTCTCATTGAGAGTTTAATTAAATAATTATTATTTTTTGGTTAGTTTTATCAAACACGGCAGACGTATGCGTGGCCATGGAGAGAATAAGATAAATGGGTAGATTGGGTCACCACGAGGAAAAAGGGGAAGCTGAACGTTTTTTTGTTAAGTCCCTTGACTTCTGCCAGCTTGCAGTTCCATTGTTGTGTGTATTAATCACCCGCACACACATTACTCACAAGCTTTCCTTGGGATAAAAAATGGAGAGGACAGGAGGTAGATATGCCGATGGGACGGTACCAATTAAGGTAAGTAATGCTATCTTCTCACCTGACAAGGCACAAGGCGTATCTGGGTGAGCACAACACAAACAAATGCGGGACAACTGCTGCCGCACGATAAATCACGAGTGCCGACTCTCAAATGCGCTCGCCGTTCCCTCCTCTGATTAACCAAACTGTTAATGTACAATATGGCAGACGGCTACCGAGTTATCCAACCTTTTCCTCAGATAAAAGCTTGCCGGAGTCCTGAAACATTTGTGCTAGCATTCATTCGTTAGCATGGCAGTGCTTTATATTTGAATGTGACCGACGTCTTTGTTTGTTTCGGTTTCCCTTGAACAACACGGACACCCTTCCTCCAAAAACGTGCGCAGAATGGGCTAAAAAAAAGACCTTCTGCTGGTCTAAGCAAGTAAACAACGACACTTCAGGGTAGGAGGACACACAACAGACCACTGTCCAACTGTATGTGTATGTATTTCTGTCGTCCGCTTTCCTACTGACTGCACATTCTAAGGGTAAACGTAATGGTATAAAATGACAGTTAGTTACGCTGTAGCCCCCACTACCTTTTAAAAGCTCAGAGAGGATAATGTTCCTGCCTTTTAGGCACAGTGGAAACGTATGTTGGGAGTTACAGACACTCAGCAAATGACAGTCTGACCCGCACATTGCACTAATTCATAGGAATGACTAATATTTTAATAGAGAGAATGGAGGAAGGGGGGAAATGGTGCTATGTAGGCCTGTTTGGGGGGGGTTATTGTAGCTTTGAAAACACATGGAACCAGTGGAAGTCATTTCACACAGCGGCAAGGAGATCAGACTTGACACACATCTCAAAAGAAACTGTCTGTAGGCATTAGTCTCCGTCACGAGGCACCGGGCAAGATTATGTTTATGCCGCATCGCTCCTGGGAACAAGCGGGACTCATAATTATGGCCGGTCAAAACATTTTTCATGGATGATTTCCCCTCCCGCATGTGAGGGACGAAGGAGGAGGGTCCCGGGCCAGAGACTGTGGGGTGTCTCCCCGAGTTAGCCCAGAACCACTGGAACTAAAGTACAAACGTGCTGCTTGAATCAAAGCAGACAGGGCGAGCGAAGGATCCCATCCGCAAGGCCTGAGTTTTTGGGTTTCAATGCAATGTTTGGTTCATACTTACCCGTATCAGTTGGCTTTTGAAGACCCACCTCTTTAGACATTTATTCTATCAATGTCCCATTATTCCATTTTGCTTTCAGTTACTTGTAGTTTGATTATACCCATTCGATTGTACTTAACCGGCCACATGTAGTTGGTTGTTCATGGGTTTTATACAGGATTTTGAATTGTATTTTATATGTACTTTTGGTACCATGCTGGTACCTAGTTAGACTGACTGAAGCTTTTGTTTAACACTTGGTTCCTATTCTACTGTGTGATTCCTGTCAGAAGCACATCAGAACACATACGTGGGACCAGTCAATGGGGGCTCAACTTCAGCGCTATCATTTTATTTTTGGTTTTGCATAGTTTCTCAATAATTGTGTTTTTGGTGTTGACATCCGAGTTAAGTTTCAAGCACCAACACAGTTGTTTTAATGATTCTGAATCATTAACTTTTCCCAGCAGGATTTCCGAAGAGCGACAAGAGGATGGGGCAAAGTCGTGATCTGGCGCCTCTAAAGTAATCACAACTTGCAAATTGCATGCGCTATAAGCAGGAATATTTGAAACTTGTGAAGACAGAATCTGGGGGTTCAGCGTGGCACTGCATGCTCTGAGCTCAGATAAATCTCGAGAGGGATAAAAATCAAGTTGTGATATTCTTCATTTTAAGCTGCAGCACTTTTAACAATGGTAGTTTTGTGTCCTGTTCAATGTTAATTATCAAGCCGGCATTATCCAGTCTGAGGTTAGACTCCTATTATCTCCGGAGCTGAAGGAGCAAAAATCTCTCTCTTTTGCAGTCAAGTGACAGACACAATGATGTATTGCTGAACCCCTCAGAAGTTAATTAAGTGTCCTCTCCAGTTCCTAAATGAGTCTGGTCCTACGGCGTAGAAGCTACAAAGCTACACATCGTTAACCTGGGCCAAGGGAGACTCAATGTCACAGGGGGAATGTGATCGATCAAAGGCCTATATCTCATTGGTCATAAAGGCATTTGAATCTAGCGACCAATCAGAGAAAAGACTGGCATAGTGACCAAGATGGAATCCCTGGAATGGCCTATCATGGTAGTCAGAACTGTCACTCCCTCTAATGGGTATTGGGAAGGAAATGTCCCAATTATAAAATAGACTTGCTGAACCCTCCCAAGTCCTGGGGAACAGTGAACGGAGCTTACTGTGTCTTACTGCAGTCTAGTTAGGCCCTCCCCTTTTAAGGGTGTGGAACTATAGTAAGCTCAATCTAATTGATTGCCTTAGTCATCTGTAGGTGTGAAAGATATATGTTGTTGCAAGTGTGTTTCCCACATAAATACAAGATGTAGTAGACTTACTGCTTAAACAGACTAACAAAATGGGTCAATGTTCAGCCAAACTCATTAACAGGGTGGTTAACCCCCCTCCACACACACACAAACCCAGACCAGAGCAGAGTAATGATGATCTGTAGTGCAAGAAGTCAGCACTATATGTCCAGGGTGCATTCTTAAAGCACCTAAATCGATACGCTTCCCATGGACTAAGTATTGAGTCTGAAGGATGTGTTCCCTCCAATTGACTCAAAATATGGGTCTTTCATCATGAAACATTAATGACTAGATTATGAGGCAAGAATTTTATCAAAGCAGAGCAAAATTAAACATTTAAATGGTAATTCAATTAAATGTGAATTACACTGGAAAAATATGAGGGGACGGATGAGAATGGGAGGCTTGAAATGCTAGCCTTTTGGGAAAGGCTTTTTTTACTGCCATAGCCTTTTAAAGAATTCAGGTCAGCCTAGAAATTGGGAAGGACGTGCATTGACACCCTGAGGGAAGGACGTGTAACGGCACCCTGAGGGAAGCGCATGCAACCACACCCTGAGGGAAGGACGTGTAACGGCACCCTGAGGGAAGCGCGTATAACGGCACCCTGAGGGAAGCGCATGCAACCACACCCTGAGGGAAGGACGTGTAATGGCACCCTGAGGGAAGCGTATGTAACCCCACCCTGAGGGAAGGGCATGTAACCACACCCTGAGGGATGGACGTGTAACGGCACCCTGAGGGAAGGGCGTGTAACCCCACCCTGAGGGAAGCGCGTGTAACGGCACCCTGAGGGAAGGACATGTAACGGCACTCTGAGGGAAGCGTGTGTAACGGCACCCTGAGGGAAGGGCATGTAACGGCACCCTGAGGGAAGGACGTGTAACGGCACTCTGAGGGAAGCGTGTGTAACGGCACCCTGAGGGAAGGGCATGTAACGGCACCCTGAGGGAAGGGCATGTAACGGCACCCTGAGGGAAAGACGTGTAACGGCACTCTGAGGGAAGCGTGTAATGGCACCCTGAGGGAAGGGCATGTAACCACACCCTGAGGGAAGGATGTGTAACGGCACCCTGAGGGAAGGGCATGTAACGGCACCTACACGTCGGGCCGCTGAGACGAAACGGGCGATTTTTCTAATTGGCCTTCCTCCATGTTAACGGCTCACCTCTCCCTCCGTGGACTGGAGCAGCAGCTCTTTCCGACAGGTGGCCTTGAGGTCCCCAGCGTCCGCGCTGATCTCCACCCCCTTCGGGGCCTCCATGGTGAGCGTCCTGGTCGGAGACTCCAGCCTGCAGAACAAGCACCACACCAGAGTAAGTCAAGGCCATTCAGAACGCTTGCCGTCGTCAATATATATTTTCCTCTCTGCGATATCGATCTCTGCAGAACAGATTGCTCTGTCGATCGGCTAAATAATGAGCCGGCCACTGGGTCATCTCTGTGTGGGCGACGTGCTAGGGCGTAATGGGGAGAGTGTGTGCGTGCAGGTCCGTTGCCACAGAAGCTGGGTATACAGAAAATGTGCGGACAACCTTTGTGCGGCCTCTTGTGTGACCATAATTCACACAGCTAATCTGCAGTCTTTTTGTTCAAAGTAACCATAATGATTTTTGGTTTTTTGTTCAATACCACTTCTGAATAATGCTTCTGTCAGTATACCTATATCCATTCACATACCAAGAACTGCATTACTATTATAATTGGATTTGAATTTTAAGTCATATACTGACATATTTTAAAACGTATCTGCAATGTGATTTACAGTCAGATCCATAAATCATATCTGGCTGTCAGGGGTAAATATCGTCACCAGTCACATTACACAGCTAATGCTAACATCATATGCCTTTACTGGTTAATGCTAATGGCACATGGCTGTGGAACAAGGCAGGGCTCCTGCGTCTGTGCCTATATGAGGAAATCTCAGAAGACTGCCTGTGAAAGACATCCACCAGAGATTTGTCAGGCCCTGGTTAAGGGTGGCTGAAAGAGCCATCGGCAGGATATTCAGCACCCAAGTCGAGCGGGTCACATCACAGGCATCGGGGGGGCCGAGCACAAGAAAACCCTGCGCTCCCATTGTGTCTCCCCGAGTGCCCGTCCAGCAGGCCAAACGTGGCAGCGCGCCTTCACAAATCCGCGGGCCGGTCCGGATGACGGGCGGACCACCCCGTCGGATGAGAAACGAGGCTCATGAAATTGCTAATGGCAGCACGGCCCTGCAGAAAACTCAAATAAACTGGAAAGTAATTTCATGCATGGTGGTTCGTCGTTGATTATTTAATCCGTACTGAAAGACTAAGGCCGTCACACGTTCCAGCTGACGTTTGAACAGATGGATGTTATGACTACGAAAGGCAAAATGACTTGCAAAAAGGCATTTGTGGAAACAGAAAATTTGTTCTTTTAAACATCACTCGCTGTATTTAATCTGACAGTTTATAACACTTTTTTTTTAGACTACTCACAGTATGCAGTCCTTTATTGGTCCTGACACATCTTGTTTTTTTTTTTAACCCTACATGTCCATAATTTTGGGGGTTTATCTTTCATGCAAAGGCAGGAGTTTTAGTTATAATATAACTTATGGAGGACTCTTGACCACCTTTCTTCCACCTTTGTAGGAACTATTGTCCGGCAGGATGTTTGGTTTGTGTACCTGTTCAGAAATCGTAGTACTAGCATTGCAGAAAATATCTTTGAAATGTTTCAGTTAATGTTTCACGGTGTACTTGTCCCGACTTGAGGACCAGTGGGCTGGACTGATGTTGGTGCAGGAACTTTAAACTTAAAGTAAATTGGAGAGCCTATGGGCACTGCGTGACAATGAATCTGTGGCTGGCCTTGCAGTGCGTCAGCCAGGGACTGTTCCTAGCACCAGCTTGTTCTCACTGGATGGGCTGTTACAGACAGGGACTGTTCCTAGCACCAGCTTGTTCTCAATGGATGGGCTGTTACAGCCAGGGACTGTTCATAGCACCAGCTTGTTCTCACTGGATGGGCTGTTACAGCCAGGGACTGTTCCTAGCACCAGCTTGTTCTCA
>JAOVYW010018561.1:21015-34496 GCA_025775045.1 Hiodon tergisus | reverse complement strand
ATTACTTATTTGTCAATCAATCATACCGCATGAAAAAATAAAACATAATGCATAAAAAATATAAGGGTAATTGCGTTTCTAATTCAATTCCAAACATTGAATGCCGGATTTAAGTACATGGTATGCTAAAATGGCATAGGTGATAATGATAGTGGAAAATGTGTGGCACATGGTAATGTAGAATATGTTCGTGCAAGCTAGGATGAATTTATACATTCTAGTATAAACATTGAACAAGTATTCCTCTGTCTGGCAGATAATTTGCCCACTCAGATTTCCAAATAAGTTTTGGTCCAGGTAGCCTTGGAATGCTCCTGGCTACACCAGGGCGTCTAATTTCCATCCTAAGATGCTAGGTGAGTCATGGCCACAATTAAACTAGTGGTGGTCAACATTAATTTCACTAACTACAAATGGGATCGTCATTGCCCAAAGAGAAAAGTGAGTAGACGTTGGACTGTTCCAAATGAATACCATAAGGATTTATGACTTGGCTTTGTCAACTAAAAGCTTGTCTGTTGTCCTCTATAAACCCTGATTTCTGCAACATGAGTCCGTTTAGACTGTCTAAAGCAGGGTTTCTAATCCTGGTCTTGGAGGACCCCTGTGTGCATGTTAAATTGTTTTCTTCCAGAGAAGCACACAAGGACTTCAGTCAACTAATAATATTCACAATTGAGGTGATCTAGTCTTATCCGTCTTGTGGTTTATGGCTATTTGTTTAAAGAAATATGGGGAAAACCATCTGGAAGGTCCTTTACTGCAAGAGTGCTTTTTTTTTTGGCTGGTGTTGCTCGGAGACATGTCTCCCAGAGTGGATGCTGCATGGCAGCATGCAAATAATTGCTCAGGATGATAAAGGCATAGACTGTTTCAGTTTTTTCGTTCCTATAAGAAAAATGGCCCATCACCTTTTATAATTGTCCATCATTTTTTATTATTTCCTCCCCAATTTGGAATTGGAAATTGTGCTAATTCTGAAAACCATTTTGTTCCCAACTTTTGTGACAGGTACCTGTTGAAATATGTCAAATAAAGACCATATCCAATTAACAGCACAATCAATCCTGTATGAGAAGAGATTTGGTTGCAAAACCCAGCATACACAGGGGGTTCCAGGACCAGTATTGAATACCACTGTGTTTGTTGTTGAAAATGTGGTTTCCCAGTTGCTATGGAAACGCTTTTGTGATTTCACTATCTTAATAGAATTTTCACGCTATATGGAGAGAGTGATGGAGAAAGAATGCCAAAGGGGACCAATGACATCAAAACTTTTATCCACCTTCTATCGAAGCTACTCCACTAAAATGACTGCTAATAGTATGTCGTTTGTTCTCAATTCTTTTTTAATTATAGCTCTGGGTGTATAAGTTGGGAGCTTAAGTTTATAGTTGATTAACTTCTAGGCTTAATGAACTTGGTCAACCTCAAGGTGACATTGGTAACATTTTAGAATTCCTTTGTAAAACCCAGAACATTAAGCCGGGATGTTATTTTGCTTACTACTTTAACCAGTTTTATTAGGGGCCCCCAGTATACCAGGTACATTCAAACTAAGTCTCATCTAAATTAAAAAAATACAATTGCGTGCACATATTCAGTGTTATATTAATTTCTATAGATAAAAAAATATATGAAGATACTTAAGTCCAAGGATGCAAACCAATTTCCCTTAAAATAAAGGTATAATTTCTAACATTTTTTTTGTGTAATTTCAAATAACTCTTATGGAAGTCATAACTTCCCAAATGTTTCCTGACTTGTGTCATAAATTGCACCTGAGTTTATTAAAGCAAGTTTCCTTGTCAGCTTGTCTAAGTACAGTAGCTTACAATATTACATTTCCTGGAAATCCTGGAATGGCTTTGTTTCTTGCCAGATTTTTTTTCCTTGACTGCTAGAACTTTTTGGATTGTGTTTTTTATTATAATTATTTCTGATAGTTGAAGGCATAAAGATGAAAACTTTGTGTTTTTAATGTTCAAAGGAAACATGGGCCCCCACAAATTACTGAGGCATTTGAGCTAATTGTTTCAATAAACAGATTTTAACTCAAACACATCACTATGGTAATAGTATCAGGCTGTGAAGTGGTGAGGTGGGCATCTGCTGTTCTGGTTATTGTTTATTACTGGTTTGAGGGGTGAAGCACTCTGAAATTTGGAACTTAGCACCTTTGCAAGTGTACCCTCTAATAATCTTGACCATAAGAACCAACTTCAATGAAACTTGCAGTGGTGTAGATAATATTAGCATTATACAAATGTTACTGTCTCTGTATTTTTATTATTACTTAAATAGTTCATTCAAAACATAGTGGTAGAAGGGTTACACATAGAAAATTAGATTAAAAAAAACAAACAAATGTTACAAAAATTGGTTCAGAGATTGTTAGTAACAGCTAACACAATTTGGTGGGAAGCTACAGAATAATAAAATAGATGACAGACAACAATAGGCAAAAATAAAAGATCAGATAAGATGTCATCAGGATCCCAAGAAGAGCTGGTCCACTTCAAACAAGGACCGGAGAACAACGTTATCAATTTGATTCCTCACTTAACCTAAGAAAATACAACCAAAATATGTACGGAATGTAAGCAGAACGTTGACTGAAAAGGAACAGGGGTATGGAAGCATGCAAGAGCAGGTCCGTTGCTATGATCTGGTGGAACTTGATCCCCAACATGGGAAATGTCAAAGTGTGTTTGTTCAGGAGCTGGGACTGCCAGTAGAAGAAGGAGATGAGCAGTGTGGCATGGTGTGCAGGTGGAGGCGTTACATTGAATTGGTGGTAAATTTATGGAAAATGGGAGTAGGCCTAAAGTTGATGCACATTTAAGTTGACAATAAGATGCAGTGAAATTACAGATATGTCTTCAGTAAAGCATGATAATACAGCGAACAAAAATGTATGGAAACCTTTAAAAGCAGTTCAGATAAATTAATTGGGCAGAAACTAAAATGATTTTAGATTTTTATTACCCGTTCTTCTTATGTTTCAAAAGCGTTGAGTGAATGTGGTTTAATCTTTCTGTGAATTTTACTATGGATTAGAGTAATTTAGACTATCCGTTTTATGTCATGTTGATGACAGTAGCTGCGTCTGTCATATGTTGATTGTACCTTTGTTTACCGTCAGCTTCGGAATATGACTCTGTGTGTGGATCCAAACAGGCGCCAAGGTGTCAGGTTGGCGGTGCCAATGCTTGGCCTGAAACGCAAATTTGAGGAGGAGGACAGTGGCTCGCCCTACTCTGCCCCTAAGGACTCCGACGATGACATCTTCAGTAGCGACAGTGCTGACAGCTGTGACAGCGTCAACTCCCCTTCTGTCACTCCAATTGCGCGTAAGGGTCGCACAGAGAGATCGTCAGTTAGCGTGATGCACAATAACAAAGTCTAATGGAAAGAAACATAAGTCATGTTAACGTAATGGACAGACTATTTTAATTCCGATTTTGTGCTTATTGTAAAATAAATTTCAGGGGTCAGGGAGGGATTGAAGGTTACCTCCCTTAAAGAGAAAGATAAATGTAATCAGTCATAGCCTAGAATGAGTTGTTGAGTATTGTCTGATTTAATATTTTGTGAAGAGTTTTTTAATTTAAATTTTTTTTTTTTTTTTTTACACCTGTCAAAGATTAATTTAGCTCTTCTATCGCCTTGGTGGCTGGAAGAAGAACATTTGCAGTAAAAACTACATATTAAGGAAAACGAGTCAGATTATCCCAACTTCGTCTTCGACTTTTAACCCATATCTCCCCTAAATCCCCCCTCTCAATCCCCTTTCATTGACCTTTCCTTCCCACCCAATCAGCTGCCTCCATCCTTCGCCGGCATAAACCCTTTCCGGGACGCAAGAGCGTGCGCTTCGATGTGGTGACCGTGTACTACTTTTCACGGCGCCAAGGCTTCACCAGCGTGCCCAGTCAGGGTGGAAGCTCGTTGGGCATGGCGCACCATCACAGTGCCATCCGCCGCTACACACTGGGGGAGTTTGCCCGCGAGCAGGAGAGCAGCCACCGGCAAGCTCTGCGCCAGCACCTGCGCCAGGAGAAGCTCAACGCTCGCAGGCTGAAGGTGAGGAAAGGGGAAGGTGGGCCCTGGTGCTTGGCTATAGAGTTTGTATTGTTTTGTCTTGCTTGTTGGTCTTGAATGCCGGGCTTAGTTCATGTCTTTAGTTTTATCTATGTCAGAACAAGTTTTTAACACCAAGTTAATTCTCACTGCCGTGTTTATATGTGACTCACACAGTATTATACTTTATGGTGTAGGTTTCTTGATTTTTAATGAAAACTTCCTTAAATTCTTCTTTAAGATCAAATTTATTATAAAGATCAAATGTACTATAAAATAATAGACTTGTGAATAAGGGATATCTGACTTTAATCTAATTTGGTTATGATGACACTACAGGAGTAACACATTAATTGCCTCTTATTGTAACACTTATCCACTCTGTTGCTAGTTTCAATAATGGACAAGGAAATATGGCACCTGCTCACTGGTTCTTGTCTGTCTTTGACCCGTAGCTGACACATAATGGCACGGTGGAATGTGCTGAGGCCGACTCTCTTACCCTGGAGGACGTGTCTGACGAAGACCTGGACGTAGAGGGGGTGGAGGTTGACGACTGCTTCTTTCTGCAGCCACTGCCCACCAAGCGGCGGCGCGCCCTCTTGCGTGCGTCGGGCATCGCGCGCATTGACGCTGGGGAGAAGACGGAGCTGCGTGCCATCCGGCTCTCCCGCGAGGAGTGTGGCTGCGACTGCCGTTTCTACTGCGACCCGCGCCGCTGTGTTTGCTGCCAGGCTGGAATCAAGTGTCAGGTGAGGCGGGGAGGGGATTGGCACTGTACGGCAACGGTAGGAATAGATGGAATGAAAAGGAAAGGACTCCCTATTTTGCTGGACTCTTTTGTCTGCTCTGCTAAAATACATGGATTTTACTCAATTTGACCCCCTTACTGCTGAACAAGGCTTATGTTTTTCTTCATTCAATGCTCCGACTCAAGGGCGCCTGAGAGCTCACGTTGTGGAATTTTCTGTTTGGAAAGAATCTTATAAATGTGCTTTAATGTGTTTTCTCCAAATTCCTCCTTTTACGCCAGGTGGATCGCATGTCTTTTCCCTGTGGCTGCTCACGTGATGGTTGTGGCAACGTTGCAGGGCGCATTGAGTTCAATCCCCTCCGTGTGCGAACCCATTACCTGCATACCATCATGAAACTTGACCTAGAGAAGAAAAGGCAACTGGGAGTTGGAGTTGGAGAGAGTTTTGTGGCAGCTGAGGCTCTTGCTGCTTCGTCTGTCAGCTGCTGTGAATTGTCTACCTCAGATGCTGCCAACCGCTTCAGCACAGAGGTGCACTCCACGATGGCCCCAAATGAGAGCACAGGCACAGATGTGGACTACATGTCCCAGGGGGACTGCTTGGCACTCGAGAACGAGACAGCAGTGCTACACTTGCAGAGCGCCGAAGAGCTGGAGAGGCGGCGAGAGCAGGAGGAAGAGGAGGCCAACGAAGGAGGCAGCACTGGGGCAGGGTCCCTGGGTGACTCTGGGTTCAACCTGTTAGCTGAACCACTGCAGGAAGGCTTGGCTGGGGAGCAGGGTGCAGAGCCTGTTGTTATCCATGGGGATTTCCCTCCAGGTATGTCAGTGCTCTGCTTCACAGAGAACCAGGAGGGCATCCATAATTCAGCATTCTCTAATCCCTCCTCCTTGGTTTACTACCAAATTGGTGACGTGGAGCCAGCTGCTTTCGTCCTGCCTGTGTTACAACCAGGCGAGGATGGAAAACCAGGCAGAGGAGGAGAGGATGACCAGAAAGAGGAAAAAGAACAGGTGAACCTCGAGCAGGACTATGATGAGGGTGGAAACAAATTCCATCCAGGGTCACCTCAAAGACCCCAAGAGCCACCCCAGGAAACACACTATGCCTTTGAAGAAGAGGAGAACCACATACTTTCTGAGGTTTAGGGTCATTACTGTTTGCAGTCATTTTGCACAGTAACCCAATAAAGCTTGTTGCCTACCTTAGTATAAATTCTGATTAAGATAAAGAGCTGTTTCCAGAGGTCTTTACATGGAAATTAGCATGTATTACTCAATGCAGACGGGGCTTTGTCTCTCACTGTGTAACCTGTCTAATTGGGTGAACGTGATTTGTGTGTGCCATGACAGTGGCGAATAGGGCTTTGGATTCATGTCACAGGGTTTTTCGGTGGCTTCCACCCGTGGCTCACAAAAGCACAGCGAACCAAGCTCTGTAGATGCATGTTATTTGGTGGAGCCATCTATAATCTGTCCACATCACCTCGCGTTAGGTGTTTAATTTGTTAAAGTTATTAGGAGTGGGCACTGATATTGGTTATTTAGTTAGTATTATGCAATAGCAGTTTAGTTCCACATCGACAGCCTTGAAGTAATTCTACCAGCTGTTCATCCTTTAAAAGTACCTTTTGGCACATGTCTCTTTCTGTGATTTGGGTGTGCGCACGCATGGATCACACTGTGTGCACCTAGCTACTCTGCAGGGCAAATAGCTACTACCGATTAATGTCAAGAGAGAATGATGAGTTGGCTAACGTTTACTAGTAGCTGTGGCTATGGTTTCAGTACTATTTAACTAAAAATTACATTGTTGTCGTCAGGCTGCAGGGCTGTGGCTCAAATAGAAGAAAGAAACTGTTTAAACTATTTGTCTCATTTGCAACAAAAGTTATTTGTATGATTTTTATTAACTTATATTGGAGTTTTAAATGTCGACTTGGCTTTAATAACTGAAAGACTATGTTTTTGAATGCTTGCTTTCTAGATAATGTGTTGACTCGCTAAAATGAAAATTGTAGCTAAGTGTTTAAATCAATACTAATTGTGCTACTGGTTTTGAAATTTAAGAAAAAACTGACATATTCATGTTGCTGTGGTGAGCTGTACATATCAGTGCCCACCACTAATTAGTGAGAAATACATTTTAAAGTTACAAAATATGTGAACTATAAGAAGGTATGGTATGGCTGTATGAATTGCAGGGGTCCTTTCAAACAGACCTAAAAAATCCTGGGAATACTTGGGTAAAGTGTCATTGTACTGTATGTGTTTACAGGAAGAGAAAGCACTGTTTGATATCTATGTTCAGATGTGTACCTGTTTGGCCCCTGTAACATTTGAGAAGATGCAGATTTGCACATACAGGTATTGTTTCTTTCTAATGGTTAGTTTTTTCTCCCTTTATTGATCCATACCATTTTAATCAAAATGCAATATTTACTGTATAAGCTCAATCTTTGATGATAGAATATTAATATGTGAACACATTACAGCAAACATCATTCTTGTCAGTTTGAATTCATTTCTGTCTACAAGGCAGTAAATGAAGAAGTAATGGTGTCTGAAAAGATTGTATTCACACTAACCACAAGCTGTTACATTTATTCTAAAATATTATAAGATAAAATATCCTACATATTGCTTTAAGACCATCTGATACCACATATGTCTTAACATGTGGATGCCTATAACTCATCATCCTTTACTGTAATGTCTTTTGTGTTGTGGCAGTCATTATTACCAAGTAACTATACTTAGAATGCCAGGCTTTTCTGGTATAGCTAAATTATTTAAGGTTAACTCTAGGAATAGTAATGTTCACAGAAACATTTTTAATCACGCACAACTTTTCTTAACGTTATTTTTCTCTGCCTTTCACAATTTAGCTTTTTTTGAAAAGTGTTTTTAATTTTTTTTTAAATTAATCCTAAAAATGTAATGGTTGGAAAAAATATAATTCATGTATGTCATCTGTGCTTTCATGCGTATTGTGTATTTAATAGTCACTGATTTGGATCAAACGGGATACTTCAACAGCATGAGAAAATTGCTGGGGGGGGGGGTTCTGTACCCCTGAAAATCCATTGAAGTTAAATGGTTTCGGGGTACAATTGGTTTAAAAACATTTTTTCAGGTTAAAAAGAGATTGCTTGAGGGTATACTAAAGAATATTAACTTCCCAGCAGTATGAAAGGAAAGGTTAGATGCTGAGTAGCAGACTGCTGGGGAATCGGATTGACATGGCTTGACACATCTGTGCGTGTAAGGAACAGACTGTAAGGAATTTCCCCTGCAATCTCTGTCATATTCGATTTACAAGACAGACTGATTACATGATTGTCATATGGTTAATTTAACTCTACTGACTATTAAATGTGTGAATGGGTCTCCATGATGAGTATGTAAGAACAGTGGACATTTGGTGCATTTTCAACCCACTGTTATTGTAGTGTAGCCAATTACAATAATAATGAGTTATAGAAATGGGCAAACTTTTCACAATGCAAAATGTTTGCTCTGCCATTGGATTCATATCAACATTTATACTTTTTATTTTAAACCTACTTTAAGAGGTTTGACGCAGACAGACAGGACCTACGAAGGTATTCTGCGTAGAATTTTTATTCTTTGTTCTAGAAGGAATGATTCACCTCACAGCTTTTAAATGACTGGTACTAATAGTCACAAAAAAGTATATCTATTTATATTGACTATCCAATGGTAGAATTGTTAATTCAGTAAATGTACTATCCAAGACTTTGGCCCATGAGATCAGGCTTGAGTGAAGATGTGATCTAAAAGATTTCAACTAAGCTTGTGTAAAGTATTTCTAAAAAGGCATGACATTCATCTGCTTAAGTATTTCTCTTTTTATGTCATACAGTTAATGTTCATGACATATATTTAAGTAATTGTTGTAAATCATCGTTGTTATGGAAAGTGAACTAGCACGGTTTAGCTTCTTGTCAATGGAACAAAGACTCAATGGGTACTGTTTTTTGTTCACCTTCATGTAAGGAGAGAAATACAAAAGCAGATGAATGCCTTTTTAAAAATACTTTACACTGGTTTTTTTTTTATTTTTATCCCACAAGCAGCGATGGAGAAGTTTTTCCATTTCCGAATTGTAATAAAAACCAGACGATCTCAATACCCTTCATGACTGAAGTTCATAAATTCTTTATATTCCTTATATTTCTTGCTTTTTTAGATGTTGTGAGGGAAGCCCTTTGAATGTTGACAATGTATTGGCCTCTCGAATACATGGCCTTTTGCTGTACAAATGGAAATATGGTGGTACAACGAGTTATGTTCCTATGTGTATGTCTGTTTGGCTATGAAATTGTGATAAAAATTAGCATATGTTGAGAAAGAGAAAGTAGTCATGAAATGAAGCTGATGTGGGACAAGATGAGGGGTTTTCAAATACGGGGTCGAGAGGCAGCATTGGGTTTTCTTGTTGCCTGAAAAAATACCCAAAATCAGGCCCTTTTAAAATTAAAGGATTTTAAATAAAAGTCCTCAAATGGAACCTACTCCTTTTTTTCTTATTTTTTTGTACAGATTGACATTAATGTATAAATATTTGCATCGTTGTGTTTGATGAAAAGCAGTATTTTAACTTGACCTGTGAATATGTCAAGTTGAAGATTATATATGGAGTTTCAGGGTATAATAAATAATACACCAGCTGAAACAGGCCCAAGCATTCAATGTACGTAAATGAAAAGTCATAATGCTGATTTAGCAGTTTAACTGTGTAGAAATGTACAGATAACTACTGTATGTGAACGCAAATACATTTAAAGCAACTTGGGACTTAATTATAGTATGTGTTAATTTGGCCTTTGACCTTGTGTAAAGGTTAAAGGAATTCTGGCCTTGTATATACATTGTTCGGTTTATGATTTTTCTGTATCACGGTTTTGTCTTTTTACCCAGTGTTGGCTGTTAAAATCTGGCAATTTGTGTATTGTTTATCATGTAAGTGTGCTGACTCCTGCACAAACGTTCAAACTGTTTATGCACACGTGAGCCATTGACAAGTAAATGTTAAATATGACCTTATTATATGGAACACTAAATGACCAGGACCAAAAGCTGACAAATAAAAATCCTAGTTCCACTGCACTGCTTGAGAGCTGCATGTTGTCATTCCGTATGCCTGTTGTGGGTTAGACCAGTGGTTTTCATAGTGGGGGCCGCCAGAGGGTGCCAGGGGGGCCTCAGAACATTTAAAAAAAATATTTGCCATAGTCAATGGGTTTTTAAAGACGGGGGGGCCCCGGACAGAATAGCTTATGCTATTTGGGGGGCCTTGGCATGGGAAAGGTTGGGAACCCCTGGGTTAGACAGTTGAGCACTTGGGGTTTGAACTAATTCCTCTGCCATCATTGTTTGTTGAATGGATGACTGACGTATAATTAATCGTTTTTATTTGTTTGTTTGTTTGTTTGTTAGAAATAGGAGGTAATTGGTTGTAGGGGGTTTTGACTTATCTCACTGAAATGCTCTTTACTAGCATATTTGACATTACTTTGTCGTTGTTTCCCAGCCTTTGATGTGAGAAATGTCCAAATTTCTCCCTCCTTTTCCCTCAGAGATTTTGCCAATCCCATGAGAAGTTGGAAGGGGTTTCTGACTGGGTTTACAATGTGGTACAAATAATAGAATGTAATAGTGCATTCTACCACTGGAGGGCAACATTGCCTTTTACTGGATAAGAGCAGTTCCCAGCAGCCAGTGTGCCATTATGTTAGATCTGCATTGAAGGCTACTCATCTACCAGAGGTGGCCAACCCTAGTCCCGAGAGCCGCGTTGTCTGCAGATTTTTGTGTTTAATTGGAGTCATTATTTGGAATAAATTATCGCACTGGATGTTTCCTGGTGTAAACCAGACGTCAGTTTAGAGGTAGCTTGAAAACCTACAGACACAGCAGCTCTCCTGGATCTGTGGTGTCCCCTTCATACACTGTAATACAAATCATATGTTTTAAATGTTCTAGAAATCTATTGTGTACAGTTACAGTTTGCCAATATAAAAATGTAAATTATATTGATGTTGCAATTGAAACGTGTCATTAATTTAAATTCATGAAACACATTTAAAAAATCAGTGGTTCTCATCCCCCTGCCCCCCACATGTATTCTGGTTTGGGTTCTGTTTTACTTCTTAATTCATTAGGTTTGACTGAGTTTTTTCATTCAGAATTTCTGCCAGAAGGAATAATATTTTACTTCCCTGGCCATTGTTAGAAAGCATTAGCAATGACCAGGGTAAATACTTACCCTTGTTGCATGTTTCCTATCTGGGAGATAAGTAGAAATCTTTTACTGTATCTTTCTTTCCAAAGTTCTACCTACCAGTAGTCTTTTGGCCCAGTGTCTTGTTCAAAACGCTATTTCTAGAATTTCCCCATTTAAACATCTCAATTATGCCACCCCAAATAAGTATCAGTGCTTCATCCAACTGGGGGACTACGGTCTATTGATGGAGACAAACAAGAATAAACAGCTGCAAGTGCTAAGATAAGCAACTAGAAAGAAAATTCAAATATCTTGTATGTGAGAATTAAAAATAAGTAATGCATAGCCTATTGCCTTTGAGCCACCCGTCTCTTTCACACATTGCAGGCTACACAACCCGCATGGGAGGATCAGCATCAATAGGATGTCCCTATGACCCCTGGGAAGCCGAAAATTATGCTGGTTAGTGACGAGCTTGAACAAGCCCTACCAATTTTTGAATGTTGTGTTGTGTGACATTATGTACCCTCTCTTTGTTCAAACTGATTTAAGCAATGTTTCTTCAATCAAAGAAAGCTGCTCTCAATATTTAATAACATGTTCAAATGAGGAATCTGGATATACTGTAATTACGAGATCTTTGAGAAGTAAATTGTCATACATTGAATATTCTAAACACAGAATGACGTTTGTCATGAATTTGCTGGGAGTTTTAGGTCCCTTTAGGTCATTTTAGTTTTCCTAAAATTGAATAATGGCAAAGTAGATGCCACTCAGTGTTAAATGTCTTTGAGGAATTATCTGGTCTTCACTGGAAAAGTATAAATACTGTAAAATGGAAATTGGCAGTGTTTCCTAGGGACGGAGTACATATTATAAATGCAGTGATTCTAGAATACAAGAGACAACTAAACAGTATGTGCAGATACACTACTGAAATAGATAAAGGCACTAATAGCTAATAAAAATGTCTTTGAAGTCAGAAGTTAAGGTGTTTTGCTGATAGATTTTTGTAACACTTCTCCCCTTCGGCAGCTGCGAAGAAATCTTCATTTTTCATCACAGACCTAAAGTAAAATGGGCCCATGGACTTGGCATCTCTCTCATTCTTGGATTCTTTGTTAAACGAGGACCGGGTGCATAATCATTTGCATTTGTAATATCCTCTCAAAATCCTGGTTTGTGTTTCTGTTTTTACGTAGTTTCAAATTACTGACTATTTAGAAAAAGGAAAAAAAATTATAATAAAAATTGGTACTCAGCGCAGCCATGCTTTACAAGCCTTTTCTGGTTTATTTTCCCTCCTTTTTATATCAAAAGCCTTTGCACTTTGGATGGCTTTAAGCCAGCGCCCAGTCTAAACAATAAAAGGAACCTGTGTAGACTCATTTTCTCAACCTCATTATTTGGTTAAAATCTAAAGGTGATTGCCAGCCACCTCTATTTCCATCTTGATAATATTGTCTACTGTTATTAGAACTTGCATTCTCTGTGTTTTCTGGAAACCCCTTATCCTGGCGACATAATATTTATCAATTTCCATTCAATCACAGGAAGCTACAAGCTGGATAAAGTTACTTAACATTGAATTTCTCTCTGAGTGGGTAGACCAAACTTGTGAGTTGAAGAATCGTTCTTATATAATAATTACATTTAATTTTATATGGTATTTGTTGTATTTAAAATGTTTGGCATTATTGCATTCATATACCAAAGTGAATTTAGTAAAAATGTCAATTCTATTAAATTAAAATCAGAATCAGGACTTCAAAGACATTTGGAAGACGTCCACATTTTTTTGTCCCACCCTATCACACTTTGTGGTTTCTGTTCATTGCATTAAAACCCATTTTACTTTTTCTGAACAAATAACGCAAGCTGGGTGGTAGGAGACTGGGGTCTTTTATTAATTGTGTATCAAGGCTGATTAGCTCCTAGCAGATGAAAAGGAGCCAATAAACCAAGGCCAATGCACAATATGTGGTTGGTTTTTTCCAATATACTTGTAGGGCCATCTTTTCGGAAGTCAAGACTAAATGAGCCAACATACGAGTCATTTGTTCTGACTAAGGACTATATCTGGGTGGTCATAGCACCATTCCCCAATGTAGGCAGTAGGCACTGCTGAGTTTGGTGTGGCCAAGCCGATTTCGCAATTACCACGTTATGGTGGAGCCAATGCAAAGGCAACTGTTAAAAGTCTTGGCTTAAACTAATAATCAACTCATTTCAGTTGTTGCTAGTTGTCAGGTTCCGCAACGTAGCACATTGTTTAACCCTGTTTTACGCTGTAATTAAATATTACAATAATTGTATTTATTGATGTTATTTAACAGGAAGACTGTGTATTATGGCTAATATGTATTTGTTTGTAATTTTGCATGTATTTCCCTT
>JAOVYW010018561.1:0-12537 GCA_025775045.1 Hiodon tergisus | reverse complement strand
TCCCCTTTTTCTGATGTAATTCTGTACAGCATTGTGTATTCATGGTATAATCTATCAATATCAACATGATATATATTTATTAATGAATGTAGCAACAGATTTATGAGTCTGTTTCTTGATCGTATCATTCTATTGAATGTTCTATTACCTGTGTGGTTCTGTGCCCATTGTGTGTTTGTTATCTTTTGATGACCTTGAGCAATGTCAGCTACTCACACACACACACACACACACACACACACACACACACACACACACACACACACACACACACACACACACGAGCAGCCTCATTCCACTCAAATGCCAGAGGAATGGATCATGCCAGATTACAGGCTCCAAAGCTATAAATTAAAAACCAAAGTGCCCAGAGGCTGTCTCCTGTTCCTAGTCATTTATTAGCACATGTCGCTTAGACAGCACCAGTGGGTTGTCAAACAAGGTGGACATAACTCTTCTTTATCTGTTCCGCCCCCCCTCCTTCAACCAAAATATATGCTGTGGACACATTTTAGACTTAACAATTTTTAAAATGTATTCATTCATGAATCCTGCCTACATATTCTTAAATGTTTGCATCTAATGTAATCAGAAATTGCTTACTAGCAATTTGCCAGTATCCTGAAGTGTTTTATGTGAACGTAATTAATTCAGTGTCTTATGTCCGAACCACTTAAACCATACTTGTCACAAGAACAAACAGTGGAAGGAAGGAAGGAAGGAAGGAAGGAAGTAAGAGGGTTGGAATATAAATAAATGGCAAGAATAAAGACAGACCTGGATCCCTGTAGTTTCCCTACCAGCCTTACATAGGGGTGGACAACACCATCACATACCTGCTACATTGGTCCTACTTTCATCTGGATAGGGCTGATAGCACCGCGAGGATCATGTTCTTTGATTTCTCCAGTGCCTTCAACACCATACAGCTCTTACTTCTGGAAGACAAGCTACAGATAATGCAGGTTGATGCTCCCCCGGTGACCTGATTATGGACTGCTTGACTGGGGTGATGCTTCAAGGCTGTGAGTCTGAATTAATGGTCAGCAACACCTTGTCAGCTTAACAAGGAACTGATCAGGAGGACGGGCTCTGTCCTGGGGGGTCAGGCTAAACTCAGTGAGGGAGGGGGCTTTCCAAACTGCTGGCCATCATGACACTCTACACAACACTCTGGTCAGGCAGAGGAGCACTTTCAGCAACAGATTAATCCTGCGACAGTGCTCGACTGAGCTCTACTGGAGATCTTTCCTACCAGCTGATATCAGACTGTTCCATGCCTCCCCTGACGGGCTGGACACTATGGAGTCAGCTTGTTGGTTCTATGGTTTTTGGGAAATAGTCATTATTATAGGGAGTACTTGACTGATAACAATTGTGTTTCACACCTTAGACTTGTGCACATACTAGGCTTGCTACGGAGTATTGTTGCTCAATTGTTAATTGCACTACTGTAGATTGTATTTTTGTATATTATGTATATATATATATATGCAGTATATAAAAGATATATATAATTATCTTTTTAGCTAATCTGGACAGTGTCATGTTTGCTGCTGTAACAGTGCAATTTTCCCCTGGGGGATCAATACAGTTCTACTACTACTACTACTACTACTACTACTAAAGAACCAAAATTAGGCAAAGATTATAAAAAAAAACTGTGTATTCAATGGCCACACACCCCTCCCAGAGAGGGAAGGCAGGCTCAGGGAACAGGCATTCTTGGGACTGGGGGTGCCTGGGTTCGATTGCTATCCTGGGGTCAGAGTGGCATGCTGTGTTACTGATGGGCCGCGACCGCTGCGGGAGCCACACAGGCTCCTCTGGAGAGAATCAGTGTTGCACTGCCTTTAACATGGTTGTGTGTTGCCACAGCCAAATCTCATCACCCTAGTCTACTTTTTCACCAACTATTCCGCCGCCGTAGAAGCATAGGTCCGTGGTTGAGTTTGGAGAGAAACAGGAGTTTCTGTTTAGAAGTACTGTTCCAGTATCTTGATTGTTTCCTCTGACTGGTGACTGACAGAAAGCTTTAATCACTTAAATGTTATCTTTATTATGTACATGAGTATAAGAACCATTAATCTCCACCTCTCAGTCTTGTTTAGGCCCAGGAAATTGAATTGAATGATTTGGTAGAACTATTAATTGAGACTACTGGTTTAAATCCCTTAACACAATCCATACACCCACATCTATATAATTCAAATAATTGGAGGAAACAAAAAAGAAAATAGAAATAGTAGCATGTGATGTTGCATTTGAACTGATTAGGTAAATTCATAATTCTACTGGAAGGGACTCACAAGCAAGTCAAGTGGAGACAAAAATAGTGGGTGAGGAGACTAGGATTCACAGACCCATGAGGTGAGACACACTGAACTCGCCATATGCAAGCACAACATTCTGACCAAAAACATGTATTTCTAATAGTTAAAGGGGGAATATATATTAGACCAAAGATAAACAAATACTTAAGTTTCCATGTAAATCTGTTTTCTTCAGTGATGTATTATGTATGTTTAATATAAATGAGTAAATAAACAACACATTAAGTGGTTCTGTGTAATGTAAGCTATGAAACAATGCTTTGCCTCAGACCAAAATCTTCGTGGTTGGTAGGTATCCTTGCTCACATCCTATCAACTGAAAAGAAAATACTAAATCAAATTGCACAAGCCCTGCATTGTTCTATTGTATACCACTGGAGGCTGATTTACTAAAGTCAATTTGCCAAAGATTTTCCATTTGGGCTGTGTGACCTGTGCAAAGCAATACTTTCATTGATTCATACTCACATATTAGTGAACACACATACTCTAGCCTTAATAAATACCAACCTCTGAGAACAGTCACGTAAAATAATATTTTCCTATTACTCCACCCGTTGAGTGAATAATGGAGGACTGATTCATCAATGAACATCTGTTTCTGATTCATACTATCTTAGCCTCCTTAGAAAAAAAAGGGGGTGCAAAGAGGGCAGGAGACAGGACAGAATCCTAGGTGGACTAAAGACAATCTGTGATCACAAATTCTTGGCTTAGCATCTATACTGAACGCACTTACTTAACTGTGACTCCCTTTCCTTACCTTACCTCTCAGTTGAGGGTCCATGAGCAAAAGGTAACCAAAAGTGTT
Organism: Hiodon tergisus; assembly: GCA_025775045.1. NCBI lineage: Eukaryota > Metazoa > Chordata > Actinopteri > Hiodontiformes > Hiodontidae > Hiodon > Hiodon tergisus. The sequence continues at coordinate 9,393 of JAOVYW010018561.1, read as the reverse complement.
GCACAATCCCAATGAATTGAATATAATATAGCTCATTAGTGCAGGTCAGATGGCGACGCAACAGTTTCACGAAACCCAAAAGTCCACACACCTGTAATTAATTTCAATGGTTTCCATCAGAGGTAAATCCGCAGTGAATCCACAGTGAAAACTGCACAGACCACGAGAACGTTCAGGTAATTCACAATGTTTCTCTTTTGCTTCAGTCCTGTGCCGGTTTACGAGGTGGATAACTTCCCTTTTAATGGATTTTGAGCCGGTTTATATGTGGAACAGCGTTTTGAAGCAAAGCTGGGCTGGAGTTTTCATCAGCCCCTGTAGAGTGTGACAGTATGTTTCGCAGGTCAGAGAAAAGCTCAGAGCATGACATTGTAAATTCTTCCAGCTGGAGTATGTTCTGAATCAGAAACTTAGGCATCTAAATCCCATTGCAGATGTTTTCGATGATATTTAAATGTATTTTTGCCCCAGTGTTTGAAAGCAGAATCAGAACAGACTAGTGAAATTCATGGGGGTTATGATTGAAATTGATGTCATCGCCACTCTCATCAACTCAACTTTGAAAAGAATGTGAGAGAGAAAAGAAAGCCTTACCTATGACCAAGTTTGTTTTGTGTTGCTGAAGTGTTCAGCAGTGTAAACATCCTCTCTTCCTTTCTGAGACACAGTGTAGCTCATGTCATAACTAGTAGAAATGGAAGCAATTAGACTAGAGGTGTTTAAACCATACCAGAGGAATCAAAGTTCTACTTTTCAGCTTGCCTTGCCCATTGAATGCTTTAGTTTTTCTCTCTTTCATTTTCAGTTTGGTGCTCTTGAATACCTGGTAAGACGCTTCATTAATTTAGCTGGCACATCTTCAGCATGGAATTATGGTGGTGCAACAATAATGTAATAGCTACAGCTTTCCGAAGAGGCAATTTCAAACAGGCTGTCACATTCCATTTACATGTATTAATTTCACTTTCAGCCTTTAAATTTATAGGGCCATCATGGCCAAAATATATTTTGAGTAAATAACAAAAAAATGCTGTACAGACACAGTGTCTATGTATATGCATAACACATGTCACTATGGAGGGCTACGATTTGGATTCAGTAATAATTAACCAGTCCAGTAGAGGCATATAATACAAAAGCAAGTCAGTGAGGTGCAGGCATTTAGTGGGGAACTTTGTTTTATTTTTTATATTCAAAAACGTGCAATCGTCAATTGGATTTTAGATTTTTTTCTCTAATTTAAATTGGCCACTTGTGCTCGGTTACCTGCTATGAACCCTGCAGCCACTCGGGGAGCTCCTCTGGTCATTTATCACTCTGAAATCTACATGGCCCCAGACGGGATGTGTAGTGTCCAATGAATGAGAGGCCCCGTCCCTCCTGAGGACACTGTGAACCTGCAGTCGCTCACAATACTGCAGAGGTCCCTTCTCAGAAAGTAATTTATCCACACCTCCAACTTGCTCTGTACTCCTCACCTTTTCCCCAGTTTTGCCATTAACCATTGCATTTTCCAATTCCGTATTCATAGCAGACCTCTCTCAAATTTCCCTGAGCCACATCACACCGAGAGCCACAAGTTTCATTCATCCAGACCATGACCCAATCTGGAGTTAACCAGCTCTCATATCAGAACATTTTACACATATTCACAGAATCCCTCAGTATTAGCTCAGATCCTGATATGCGACGCATGTCTGCAACCTCCCCAGTACTCTCCCAGCAAGCCTCCATTGCATCCTGTATCTGTTAGCAACCGAATTCAACACACATTCACAGCTGAAGTTCTGGTCACAATCGTGCTCTGAGAAGAAATTTGAGAGAGAGGTCGCAATAGGGTGATGTTGCAAATGGAGTGTCTGCATAATGACAGCTCCAGTGGTCTAAACGACTAGCAGTCTGAGGCCGCGGCCAAATTACTTACAGATGCTAGATTTTTGCACATGGGGAATTAGCTTTTCTCTCGAATTTGAGAGGGAATGAAGGAGGATAAAGAGCATGGGGACAACCTCGTCTCTCTTTCGGGCAGTTTCACTCCTGTAACTTTCTCAAGTGTACTAAATTGTGGGTATTATTTTTCAAGGAAGACTGATAATCAGATGATGTATTTACAACCAGAGGCTTGTAAAAATTTCCCAAGTAATATCTAATTTTTAGGCTGGCTGGTGCTTGTTTGCCATTGATTTGCTTTGCTCAGAATTGAGTGAAAATGGAGGTGGATGGGATAAATAAAAAAAACTAAAACAACCAAAAAATATAATCATTATTTGGCCTGGCCACCCTTTGCCTTTACAACTGCATAAATTATCTTCAGTACACTGTCGTGCTGTTTTATGAGAGCATCTTGCTTTTATAAGCATCTTGGAGAACTTTCCACAGTTCTTCTATAGACTTTGGCTGTCTCACTTGCTTCTGTCTGTCCAGGTAATCCCAGACAGCCTCAGTGTTGTCGAGGGCTCTGTGGAGACCATACCATATGTTGCAGAACTCCTTGTTCTTCTTTCGGAAAATGTATGTTCTGAAATATAGTTGGCTCGATTCCCCCCTCCACACTCATTAACGTTGATTCCAATAGCCCCTCCTGTTTGCTAGCCCTCCATTGGAAGAAAAAAAGACCACCATGCACAATAAAATTGTTAACAAAATAAACGTTCTCGTGAAATAGAAAACAATTATATGTCATATCCTCTGGCGCATTTCTGGCTTTTCAGCAGTTGGTATTCTACATACGAAAGGGTACCGAATTTTGGAAGCATTCGAAGACAAATGGAAAGACAAATTCTGTACGTCTCTATCTGTGATTAAGTAATCTTTTCTATTCTATTCTATTCTATTCTGATGTAGGATACATGAGGAAATTGATTGATGAGGAAACAGACGCCGTTATTCTCAACATGCCCAGTCAAACATATGCACAGCACCCGGACAGTTAACAGTCACTGTCAGCTGTGGATTACCAACGTGCATTGGAAAGAAGAAGGGAAAACGGCGACAGTAAACAGAGTACTGAAAAGTGTGAGTGTGAAAGGCCTGGGAGGGGCTATTATCCACTAATGACATTATACATATATCTGTAATGTTGATGATGAAAATGAAATACGTATGAAATGTTTAGCTGTTGAGGAGGAATCTGATGTGAAAATCTAAAAACAAATGGCCAAAAACAAGCCCATACCTGATCACAGCTGTTGCCAACTCCAACAGGTTTATACCTTCCAGTCTGTACAGTTTTTCCATTGTTTCCAGTGATATTTTCATATCTTTTTCAACTCCATGTGATACCTTTAATAAATGCATGAGTTGCCATTACTATGTCCAAATAGAAAAAATTTTTAAACCAGCAGAAATGAAACCATGAGCAGCATTCAAACGTCCAAAAGCAGGAAGCGTGGTATTGTTCACCTGTTTTTCTCGCCAAAGTTAACATTAGTATATAACTACTGCAACTGTGCCTCTCTCACTAAGCTGTCAAATCCACATCACGACGGTAACCAATTTGGGACTGGACCCTGGAGTCATGGGTTATAGCAGTGAGTGAGACTCCTGTTTAATTATACAGCCGGTTACTTTACCTAAATTGTTAAAGATAAAAATTCCACTGATTTTGAGAGCTCCCCCATTTTTGTTGGGTGGTTTTGACAGCTGGTAAGATCCATGATTTGTAAGCTTTGAATACATTTTCTTTCTGATTTGTTAGAAGAATATATCTCTTCCAATGCATGCTTGGAAAGGTTTCTCTCTATTTTCCCTACTTTATTAACAATCTAAATAGCATTATTAAAAAGCTGAGTGGCTCAGTCTTGAAGTTAGAACTCGCAGTTGGAACTCAGGTTTGATTCTGGCTTATGTCATTTGCCAATTGTGACTGGGAGAGCGACAACTGGCAGAGGACCAATTGTAGGCTGGGGTAAGTTAAATCAGCAGGGCTTTGATGGGCTCGTAGCATACAAATCAAATATAAGTTTCCTCCTTACTCAATGTTTACATTCTATCTTTACGTCATGTGGGTGGATGCAAGGTCCATTTTGTGCAATCTGTTTTCTGCCAGATTTCAGTCTGTGTAACATCAGATATGTTCAATGAATCTCTGTTTACACACTGATGTAATTGTTCCCCTTTAATGGGTAACAAAGCCACAAGAATTTAATCTTGAGTAACCAACAGAATTTTAAATGGAAATTGCACACGGACAATATAATGAAGAAGCAGTTTTAAAAATAGCTTTACTTAATCTCTATTAATAAAAATAATTACAAAATGAGTGAATTACAGGTTATTCCAGTCTAGGAAAAAACTCCATGAGACATCAGGGGTCACAGGGTTGCAGGAGGCGACTGTTCTTGGGGGGTTTGAATAGATGGAATTGGGTCTGATGTCTCTTACCTTTCAGCTCTTGCAGGTCACTACAGACATATGGGTCTCCTTAGGCATAGCTTTTATTGGTTTAGCATTTTCCTTTTAAACTGTATAACATGCTGTCTAATGACGATGTGCTCGGTCTAACACATATACTGGAGGACTGAAATAAGAAAGTCAGCTTCTGTTTGTGTGCTGATGTGTGTGTGGAAGGGAGGAGTGGAGGAGACTAAAAACCCTGTTCTTCTTGGTCATGGATTTAATCAGAGCAGAAAGCAGAAAAAAGAAACTGAAATTGGACTAGGCATCATAGAAAAATCTGAATGTGCTATTTTCAACACTTGGTGCAGGCTGTTTGAATTACAGCCACACTCCCAGCTAGCTCTGTATCGTTGTCAGCTGCAGCCTTTTAGCATGCACATGGGCAGTGATGGACACGGTCCCAGAACTTTCCCACTTTTTCCACAGATCTCTCCCAGTAAACATTATTAACTGACTTCTCCCTTTTAGAAAGGATCCTACATAAGACCATATCCACATCTATCCGTCTTACTAGGCAACATCTCTGCCAGGCAACAAGCAAAAACAGACACCCACGTCACAGACCTTGTAACAGGATAATATTATATATATAATGTAATAGGGGTATGACTTGACAACACAGATGCTATCTTTCCTTGCATTGCTTTTCTCTTTTCCTGGCGTGAGAACCAGGAAAGAACTGGGAGTCAGTGTGAGTTGAGACCGTGGTGAGATATGATGAATTTTGAGAAAAAAGGAATTCCTATTGCAATCCATCCAACTGCGCTAGTCACCACAGGTGGGGCGGTCACAAGTGAGAATTGTGATTGAGAATACATGAAAATCAATGTGAAAGCTGAGGATGAAAATCAAGAAAAAATACAGGAGTGAGAAAAGTTAATCTTTCAATCATAATTCTAAAACTGTGCTTATTTTTATTTTTACACCCTGAGAGGATGCTAGCAGTTGGGGAAAGCCTCTCTATATGTCTGTAGCCCTGATTTGGACCTTACTCGCAGCAAACCCTCGGTAATTTGCCACTATATAATGTTAATAAAGAACAAATCTTGTCATAGATAAGAACAGTGTCTCTGACACTCTGATCTAAGGACAGTTGTATAGTATTTGCATTGCTCTTATCTCTTTGATGAGCACTTATCTATGTACTGTCTTAAGAAACAGACAACTAGGTTGTCGAACTGAGGTGAAGAACTTGTGTCTGCGCCTTCCACTGGCCTACTATCTTTATGCAAAAAGTGTAATCAATTTGATCAGTTTGGTGTCGTTGACCAGATGCCAGTGTTTTTTTGACATAATGTTAGCTGTAACTAAATCAGGATGAATCTTTAATTGTAAAAGTCTTCTGTTTTCACTGACAGACTCTACTTAGTTTCTAAGTGTTGATCTACCTGCTTGATTGAGTAGTATACATATTTATCCTTTTGAAACCCCTCTTGAAAAATAAGATAAAGAAAAATTTTGGCCATCATGGTGTGCTAGTTAATAGCATTGATATTTTGTAGCTCTCTTAGGCCATACATAAATTATAGTTAGTTACAGGTCTCGTAACTCATAATTTTCAGTTTACATTTTCTTTTTATGGTATTGAGACATGGGATAGTCTCTTAATTCATTTGAAGGAGCTCGTTGTTTTTAACATTTTTATTTTAGGCTGACAATAAACATTGTCATTTGGCAATTACAATTACACACAAATGTGTGTTTGTGTATGTGTGTGCATGCGCATGTGTGTTTGTGAGGAAGAGAGAGAATTGAGTGGGTTTTGTGTGTGTGGTGATGATTTTGTGTTGTACGTGTTGTCCTTTTGGAAGTGACCACAACAAAAGCCAGGGGAGAGAGTGTGGAAACCCTGGAACAGGAAGTATGGCCAGGGAGTGAGAAAAGTGGAACATCTGTGCTTCTTTCTGTGACTGATTAACTGGCTGTTCCCGTGTTCCCACTGCACTCCTGTTGAGAACCTGTCTTAGAGCAACACTTGATCACCCCGAGGCCTTGACGCTATCTGCTGTCTGCTTCAGTATGAAAACAGGGTGAAAATTTGAAGAGGACATCATGAAAGATGAAAAGAAAATCCAGGAAAACAGAAACACTGCACGAAGACCAGACCAGCATTTTCTTAGGCCCAGTTGTACTACATTGTTTCATGGGACAGCAGTTGGTTATGTAGTTAAGGAATTGTAAGCAAAATGTTGCAGGTGAAAATCCTAGGAGCCTTGGTCAATGTACATAAATAACAATCTGTATCAAGGCGTAAAGTTGTAATAATACCGTTTTTGTTACAATAACAGTACATTCAGACCTTTTACTTTGACAAAGGCACCGTTGGTTGGTGACTGTTCTGTTCTGTAATCTGCCTGGGCTGAAGTATACCCTTTCTATTATTTCTATAAACCCATGTGTATACTGGTTTGGGGCTGTAGACCATATCACAGTTCGGTTTTAATGAAAATTTTTGTTGACGATTCCTTGCATTAAATAATTTGGAAACAAAAATGAATGAACACATGTGCTGATTGGGATAGCATAGGGATCACTTACAAATTAATCTGTACCATCTGGTTCCATCTTATCTGTGATCTCATAAACCCCAGCATTAAGCAAAGTACCTGTGCAATGGGATCCTTATGTGCTTCAGTGCCTTTGCAAGGAAGATAACGAAAGAAAAGACTCTGTTTGCAACATCAACATTCATCAATAGACTATTTAAATCCCATGGATTTCTGCAAGCATAAAAATAGCCATACACAATTACCTGTTTAATTGTGTAGTAGGAAACTAAATGGACTCCCCATGGGATCTCCTGGGTACATGCTCTCCACCTTGAGGTGGTCTCCCAGGTGAACATGTATGAAAGCTACAGTCTTATCCTTTGGACATATTGACATCTATGATGCAGCAAAGTGAATTCTGTGTCATATGAGTAAAAAGATGCAGCGTTGATCTGCTTAGAAGCACCTGTCTGTATATCTTAACAAGCCCTTGACAATATCACTGTAGTTGGGTGCTTAAAATTGTACCCTCTAACTATGGCTAATGTAAAATGTAAATGTGTATCTCTAAAGTAATGCTTATAAAAATAGATTTATGTGAAAATTAAACAAAAGCTTTGAAAAGTAATTTAGAGGAAAACAAGTTCGCAAGTACCCTTTAAAGAGTAATATTTTTAAAAATAAAAATCAGAGAAAGTTAAGCAGATGTAAACAGAGAGCTATAACCAGAAAATCAGGCCATCTTAAAACATTTTAGTAATGTTATAAATTATGTAAAGGTGGTTCGTCTTTGGATGCCAGCTAATATGGAAAAGTGTGATTTATTACTTGTTTATTATTCATAGACTGAATTTGCTGTTCAGTTTCCTCTCAACCAGTTTTCAGGCTTGCAGCGTGAATGGGAAATCTGAGTGTGCTAGACTGTGTGATGATCTATGTCTAAAAAGCAGCTGTTTAGGACTCTTCCGATTACCTCAGGAGCCATTACAGCGTTGGACGCTGCAGGCTATTCTAGCTGTGACACTGTTGTTGGCTCACTGAGGCATTGTTGGGGGTTGGAGTAAAAAAATGTTTTATAGCCATGTAATTTTCGGTGTCACCACCCACAGAGAAAGCAGAATTGTTCACTTTGGGTGAACATCTTTCTACCACACTCTGATCTCATCCTACACCCTATCCGAAAAACACATTATAACAGAAATATTTCGAACTACTGCCCCTTAATTGAAAATATTTCTGTTACAATGGTACATATATGCTCATTGTGGGTTGACAAGTCATATTTTCAATGATTTAATGGTAAAACAAAATATATATATATTTTTTTAAATGGTCCAATTCTATATGAATATTTGCGTTCCTCCAAACCACCCAAAGTTTTCAAACGAAAAAAGCCAGAAGCAGCAAAAACGAACAAACAAATATTACCAAAGTACATTTGAACTTGTTTGACTTTTGAAATATAAAATATAATATAATATTAAAATATAACTCTTATTACATTATTAGAAAGCAATAGATTTTCATTGCATTCCTTCTTGATTGTATTAGGGTTTGGAAACAAAGGATGTATTTTTTAATGTTACAGTAATGTTACTGTCATCTGTCAATAGGAATCCTCTAAATGAAATGTCTGTATAGCTAAACCACACCTCTGTGGTTTTGTATGCTGCTGAATATTTCATGCAACATTGCATTCTGTGAGGTGAAATATAAGCGTTTGTACAACCTTTAGATTAAATCTGAGTAAATGTCAGGAAAAGCTGCCCCATTTAAAATTCTTATTGTCAGCGTTGACTATGCAAATGCATATTATTCTGACATTTAAAAAAATGTTAGCACATATTTGGAAGGCCAACGAGCCACAATTTATATGATGTTTCTGTTGTATCAGCAACATTGTATATGCTAACTGGATCCCAGTGCTGAAGTGTTGGTGTTTTTTTTAAAGTGAGGATGCAGTTTGCAAGTGAAAGACACCTTTTGAATTTGGGAACATGTATCTGTTGTCTCACATCTTTGGACCCAGAGAAGGAAATATGGCACCATGCAGCACTATTGTTGGAATGCATCTTTTTCTCAGCTTGAGTCAGATCTATTTCAAAGTCTCCAGCTGCGGACTCGTGTTAAACCCACATTCGTATTTGTGAAAGTGTGAATTCCAAAGTAAATGCAAAACGTGCTTGCTCAGCTTTACATGAAACAAGCAACCCATAAGGATTTAGGCAGTAACCCATTGCCATTTTGTTCTGGCGATAACTACTACTTTAAAAAGCAGTGTATTTTTAAGATCATTAGTGACTACAGATGGTGACTGAAGTGACTAACATTTTGGATTATAACATACATTCACATGTATCTGAATACAGCATACCCTATATTTCACTTCACTTATGGCCTGGCAGATATGGCCAAGCAGGCTGGGACCAAATCAAAACTTTTATTAGCCGCTAATCATATTTAATAAAATTGTATTTAATACCATTTTCTTTGTTTTCTATTTCTA
>JAOVYW010018551.1:10183-26270 GCA_025775045.1 Hiodon tergisus | reverse complement strand
GGAACAGTGTAAAACACTTCTGGCTATAGTGTTTACATGATACTCACATGATACTGCAATGTTAATAAAACTTAGTCTCAAACAAGAAAGGGAGTGGGTGGAAGCAAAAGGAATTGAATACGGCAGAGTACTCTGTGGTTTTCCTTTTAAAAGCTACAGAACATGAATCCGTGGTTCTGTGTGCTGTGCAACCCAGCTACAGTTTCTGCACACCCTCTCACATCCTCGTGTCCATCCGGTTGTCTTCCAGTCTGCGTTCGATCTCACTTTGCATGCGTGTACAACCACCTTTCTTTCAGCACCGCCCCACTCTCCAAGGTGAACAGCACCAGCACTGGACAGCTGGACAAACTGGCATCCCCTGGAGTGCAGCACATCAATCCTGAGGCGGGAGAAGAGTGCTCTACCCCTAAACAGCGTGTGAGCACATTCCGCCCCCGTCCCTACAGCATGGTCAACCCTGACACTACCCAGGTCAGACATTTGATCGGGCCTCCAGATCCCCAAAGTTGTGCAGTGTAGTGTGTGAAATGAAAAAAATATACATTTCTGGAACGGTGAAGGCCTTAATCCTATTTTACTGTTGATTAACCCTGAAATTACCTAAAATGTATTTGTTTTTTGATGACCCGTTTGTTTTAAACACCAGATTTTCATTCTATCTTTCGTTGTCCACAGGAGTTTGGTTCTCCACCTTCCCCAACACGGTACTAGCACTCTATTCTATTCGATAATAATCAGCAGTTCTGCTTCTTCCATCTCTGACTATTTATTCATTTAACAGTGTCTCTCAATTGACCAAATGATGTCTTGCCTCCCAGGATCAATCCATTCGCCCACATCCGTCTCCGAAAGACAGTGACCAATGACAGATCAGCACCTCTCATCGAATAGGAACCCTGTCCGTGAAACGCAATGAGCTAGTTCCTGATTTCCTGGATCAAGATTAAAAAACGTATTTTAACTAATTGAAAAGGTATTAAATAATGCAGCCTTAAGTTAAAGATTCCCCAATATGACATTGGTCTGCTCCCTTGTAAATCGATTCTACAATGCTTGTCACGTGCTGAACATCTACATTTTGTATGACGTTTTGTATGTATTTCCAGTGACGAGTAACTGAGACCTTCAGGTTGAATTTCCACTTCGGCCCAGTTGAATATTGAACTCTCTGATTGGGCAAACGGCACATTTTAATTGCAAGATGTATTGTAGAAGTGTTTTGAGAAAAGAATAATATGATGTACTAAGAACTTCAGAACCTGTGGCCAGGATTTATGACTGATTACAATAATGTCATAATATTCTCTTTGAACAGTAGAACTGACATTTGGTCATTGGTGTGTTGCTCAAGTGTCGTATTATTATTATTTTTAAATATAACCTATACCTATTAGTCTCACTATAGTAGCCCAAAGCATGCCATATAAATTGGGTTTGTGTTAAGGGAATAGGTCCCAAACGATTTGATATAGTTAAGTAGAGAGTAGTAATGGTAGGGTTTGTTATAGAAAGGATTGCTGCCACGGTCATGTGACCATGAAGTTCCTATAATGCAAGTGTGTGTTTAACGAGGTCTTGTAAGAACTGGCAACCTTGTCATGCTTGACAACTGAGAGATTTTTCTTGAAGATGGGAACGCCCAAGCAGATGCAGATGTGGAAAATACCCGGTGTAGGGTGTCAGGAAAAACAAGATTTAGTCACAAATTTCATGACCCAGTTGTAATATATTTAACTTTTGTCTGAGACCTACAAGTCATTATTGATTTCAACACAGTTTGAATATGAACTCCAGGCTACAAATCATTAGAATTTCAAGCGTTGTCGTAAATATTATTTTGATGCATTATTGTGATTTGCTTCTTATTGAAAGTCAGAACAATAGTTTACAAAGCTGTTTAAAATGTAATTCCCTGAAGGGGGGGGGTGGGGGGGTGTTTCTGTTCTGCAAGGGATGGTAGTCATTTCTCGATCCACTAACGCATGATTTGTTTATGAATGATTTGCAATTGCAATGCTTTATACAAGATTGTTACTAAATGGTACTTATTATTCAACCAGGGAGAAATTCCAAAAATAAATGTATATGTCAAATTTGTACTTTCAAATGACCATGCAGACTATTGAATAACAATCATTACCCTTTAATTTGGGTGACTGACAAGTGGAAAAAAATCTATATTAAAATTTCACCTGTAAATTTAATAGATAAATTGTAGAACGTTATGTAATTTCAGTAGTCTAAGCTAAATGAATGTGTCTACATACAGACTGAGAGACATAAGAGGCATTAGTTTACAACTAAGAATGGTCGGGATTTGAAGCAGATGGTGGTGATAACGGGGTGCCTTAGTGTGGGGTTTTTCTGGTTTAGGCAGTTGAAGATTGAGAGAACCTATTGAAGGATTTGGGTCAGGGATGGGCAGCTTTGGTCCTAAAGAGTCGCAGCCCTGCTGATTTAGACCATTAGCAACTGATTTTCACCTGTAACACTAGGCGAGGGGATTTTCTTCCAAATAATGTCTATTAATTAACAATTAACAGGGACCGTGGCTTGATAATGAGCAGACGCTAATGGCCCTTGAGAACCACAGTTGCCCATGCTGGACTGTGTGGATGATTATCTAGATTTTCTTTGGTAATTACAATAGCAGGCCTCACTATAACCACATCACTTAGTGGTTTATTATTGGGGTTAAAGGTAACTAGTTTTGGGCTCTTACGTTCTATAAGTCAGTTAGCTTTGCGCGTCTACATTTAAAACTCCCAGTGCTTACACCTAGCAATCAGAGTTGATGGGCGCTGCGAAATAACGGTGGAGAGCTAAGGAACTGGGGGGGGCCGCAGAAGCAGAGCTGCACGGTGTTGAAGTAAGTGTCGTTTTAAAATGGGTGAAGTTATGCGGTGTTGAAGTAAGTGTTGTCATTTTAAAATGGGTGAAGTTATGCGGCGTTGAAATGTCCAGCAAGTGTTGAAGGTATGCGTGATGTACAACTTGAATAATCTCTCTCTCTCTCTCTCTGCCCTTCTGCGTCACTTTCGTATGATAACTGTACAGAGTATGCATGTTCTAGAGTTGCTGTGCCAGTGTCAGTGAGGTAACATGGCTGAAAGGTTAGCTATACTTTGGAATTTAAATACGTAGGCACAATATATTGTATGAGCTGGATTTAAAATGCTCATAATCCTTAGATTTTTGAATCTGCCTGCTGCATTAACAGTATAAGCACGGAAAGTTCCCAGCTCACATGAAACCCTATTCTTTCCATTTCCCGAATCTAGGCAATAGGAGAGATTGTTTGTGCTACAAATCAAAGTTCAGTGCTATGGGAATTCTAACATGCATTAAACAGTTTTCAAAATTGAGGTGAATAATGTAGTATGTAATAACAATAAAAGATCTTAAGTTTTAAATTAAAATGACTTTGTGGACTTCATGCTTTGAGTGCCAACAGTCTGACATAACAGTGGCTGCTCTTTGACCTAGCCAGAGACCAAAACAAGACAACCCACTAATAACACTTAATATAATTGTGTTTAATAGCGTTTCCTTTTTTTGTAGCCATTTCTTCAATACACGAAAACAAAAAAATCTACTAAGTAGATAAAGACAGGTGTGATCAGCAGGTTGCCAAAGTTTTGATTTGGTCACTGCCCTTGTTTTAATTTTTTACATGGGCATTCCCAACCTTACATCTTCTATGGAGTGCATACACAGGTTATGCAGATCAAGAGAAATTCGTTTTTTACCCACTTACTTTGCAAAGCATACCACACTAAGTTGTTTTGCCCATTCTAATCTTCAAACCGTAATTGAACACCGTTTTGCCTACGTAATACAACAAGCTACAGCCACGTGGCCACGTGAAACATTCCCCTGAACAGAAAGTTGAAGAGTTGGGATCAAAAGAAAAACAACACAGCCACGTTGTGTTATAATTCTTTGTTAAATCCATTTTATTTTCCATGCTCTGGTTTAAGTCCTGTTCTCAGGGGTATAATGGTGCAGTATTGGCTTTGAACCCGCAGCTACCCTGGCCACCGATCTGTTACTTTTGATATGAGGGTAATCTCAGGCGTAATAATGTAGTCTCTTATTAGAGATGCCAGCTCAAGTTCCACCAATCTATAAAGGGTTATGTGACTGAAATACAAATGAAAATCCTATTATCAGTATTGCACCCCCCCCCCATATCCACAGTAATTACCCATGGCATTTCTCACTAATCACTTACAGCAGGAAAGTGGGGAAAATACATATTCTGAAATAAGTCTTCCTTCCAGTTCAAGTCAACTAGTCTTGACTACGCACAACTGCTACTTCTGTTGCTAAATGTGGAGATATTAAATAAAGAGCTTTATTGACCACCTTGAATAGAAGCCAGTCTTACGGGGAACAAAAATAATAACAAACGAGTGTGTGTGGGGTCTTTACAAGAAAAGGTACTACAACTTTTTCATCCACTCCAGGCTGCGACCCTGGGGATCACATGGATGACTTGGGACATCAGGCATGTTTCCATCATCTCTCAAGGGAACTGCAATGTAAATCAAAACATTTGTGAGCGTACAAGTTGTTCTACCAAATAAAGTATAATATTTATTTAAAGTATTAAATGTACACAGGACTATAAAGCAACTTCTATACTGCATGTAGTAGAGAACTTGGCTACGATGAGCAACGTGTAGTAGAGAACTTGGCTACGATGAGCAACATGTAGTAGAGAACTTGGCTACGATGAGCAACGTGTAGTAGAGAACTTGGCTACGATGAGCAACGTGTAGTAGAGAACTTGGCTACGATGAGCAACGTGCTTGCACTGAATAACAGTCATCTGAGGTAAAAAGGTACTGAGCATACCTGGATAGTTGTATGGTACTGCTTCATTCATCATTCCTGCATACTTTGTATAGGGACTCACAAAAGGCAAGATAACAGCTGGAGAGAACAAACAAAAAAGAAAGATATTAAAGCACGTGTAATGCCGATGATAAAAAAAAAAAAAGTACGGACGCATACATAACATATACACTGAGTGAGCAGTTCATTAGGTACACCCATCTACTCCAAGGTCAGACTCCCCTTGGCCTCGAGATCAACCCTGAGTTCTTCAGGGTATGAATGGTGTCCAAAGCATTCCACGAGAACGCTGGTCCACGCTGATGTGACGGCATCACGCAGTTAGTGCAAGTTGGACGGCAACACAGTCGTACTGTGAAGAGACCGTTCTCTCTCTTTCCAAAGATGCTCTATTTATTGAGGTGTGGGGACTGTGCATGTTAACTGAACTCGCCGTCATCTTTCTTGAACCATTCTGAGACAATACATACTTTATGATATAGCGCATTATCCTACTGGAAGTATCCATGTGAAGAAGGGTAAACTGTAGCCACGAAGGGATTTGAAAAAATGTTCAGATACACTGTGGAATTGAATGGGTATGAAGGGACCTAAAGTGTGCCAGGAAAACATTCCCCTCACCACCGCCACCAGCCTGTACCGTTACGCCAGTCTCCATGCTGCTTACGCCACATCCTGACACCTGACATTGGCAGGAACAGGAACCAGGATTTGTCAAACTACTCAACTGTTCAGTGTTGGTGGTTGTGTGCCCACAGGAGCAGCTTCTTGTTTAAGCTGATAGGACTGGCACCCGGTGTGGTCGTCTACTGTAATAACCCATCTGCTGTATACAGAAAGGCACATATGTACCTAATAATCTGGCAACTGAGTGAGTCATAGTGTATATATAATCCCTCATTTTGAGTTTAAATTAAAGCATCAAACAGAATGAAATATCACTGTACCATTAATACCTTTGAATAATTCTGCAAGGCACTGTGTGTGTCTGTGTCTGTGTGAGAGATATATAAGGGGAACAGTAGACCGAAGGGAAAGAATTACTATCTGCTGTACAAAATACATGTCAAATGCCTACTGATGCTGAATCAGAAACGGGTATGTAGATCAAGATGGAACTGAACCAGAAACGCACAGAAAAGCCACTAACCCATCAGTCCAATTCCGCAGGCTGCAGTAACTACCGGCTCTTTAGCCCAAGCATTCTTCAGGAAGGTTCCAACCCCTAAAGTGGACAAACAGATCAGGACAACAGGAAAAACACTAAGAGCAGGCCTAGTTGAAAAACACATATCATTACACAACGTAAATAACAGTGGCAATAACTTTAAGCATTCATGACAGCCATGAATACAGGAAACCAATTAGCTGTAAACTGTAACATCACAAGTATCAAGAAGCAACAGGGTACTGAACAGGGTGTTTGTAACTAAATGCATTACGAATACATTACATTACAAATATTGAAAATTACCGATGGTCAACTTTCAAATCATTCCATCCAAAAGCTGCAAGAATATACAGTGTCCCAACCCACAGTATGTTGCAGCATCTCTTGGAACCGATAAACAACTAATAATGAAGGCATCTAAAGTATTTTTTTTAATGATTTACAATAATACAATTATTTACATGAGAAATACATTTTAGCTAGACAGACAATTGTTTGATGTAGAGCACAGTGTGGCCAGTGATCGTGCTATAAACATGACCGAAATACAATACAATTTTTAAAAACCCATTCGTCAGCGAAAACACATTAATTCATTAACAACACAAAACGTTGTCCAAAGGCCTTATACGATAGACTAATCCTCGGTATGGGGGGGAATGAACCGCCGCAATTGGGTTATTGTATAGCCGACACAAGGTCACCTTTACGGCCGAGAAGCAACAACATTCAAATTTTATTTTAACAAAGAAGCTTTTAAGGTAGCTGTATAATTACTACAAAGAGCTCATATAAAATACATTTTGTGGTAATTTAAGAGATGAACTCCGACTAATTTGTGATTCCAAACCCGGTATACAGCACTTACGTCCTGCCATGGTTTCCTCAGTCAAATGTTACGTTACGAACTTTTCATGGGAGTTGTAGTAAGTGAGATGTAGTTGATTAGGACCGATTACCGGAAACTGAAATCGTTTTCAAGAGTCTTTTCTGTTTTGACGTCATAGTTTATGTTATGTTTGTTTGGAGAAATCTGGACCCATTATTTCTCACCCAAAAATTTAGTTGCCAGACTACCCACATTCATAATTAGTTATCTGAATCTGTTTTGATCTGTTATCTGTTTTGAAAATTTATTTCATGCACATCACAGAAGCTAGAAGACAGAATGTTAAATTACATGGTGTCAGGCCAGACTTGCGTTGAATAATATTAGCTGCGCGTTTATTACTTTTATTACAGTGGCAAATACTGACGTAAAACAGAAGCGACTTTACGGAGGACAAATGTTATACGGTAGTTTAGGAAGAACACTGGTCTTGTCATATTTTTGTTGTGAGGATTACATGTTTATAAAAATGTTTATTAAGATGTTTTGCCTTAACAATTGTGGAGTCGGACCCTAGTTTTAATTGAAGGTATCGAGTTAGTTAATACATATTGATGACGTTGGAGCGCAAAATTAAATGTGTTACGTTAGTTTTCTAATATGTAATCATTTATTTTATTTAGTGACTCACGTCCAAATTTATCGACTTATAATTATATTAAAATAAATGTCCGATTCTTAGAGATTCCTGTGGGCTAAAGTTGGGTTGCAGATTTTGACAATCATTTGATTTGAGACTGGTAATCAGAAAGCAAATATAGAAAGACACTAGCCCGGGTATGATAGTCTCATAGTTTTTAGTCCAATTCGTGTAGGCTTGCTAGCTATCGTATGATTGAGATATTCGACATTTTTAAATGACATACAACAACGAAAGAATATCCCTCCATACATTGAAGTATCGACTGAAATTATTGCACAGAATTTTGTTGAAAGCTTACTTCTGAACACATTTCTCTGTTACTTAGATGATGGAGGATTTTTCAGGATTGGCTCTCCCTCCTCTCTTTGGGGGGAACATTTTGGAAGCAGAACTGGAACCTGGTGGGGTAGAGCTAGGGCCAGGAGAGGTAGAACTAGGGTCAGGAGGAAGTGAGCTGGTGGACAGCGGGGGTCAAGGTTCTGGTCCTGGTCAGGAGGAGGAAGAGGAGGAGGAAGAAGAGGAGGAAAGGAGAGAACAAGAAAAAAGGAAGTACCTTGCTCTGAGCAAGAGGTGTAAGGAGATTGAACAAGTAAGCGGTTTTACGTTGATTGACTTTGCAGGCCTAGTCCATCAATACCTGTTTGCTTTGTCATATAAGCAAGCTGATCCTGTGTGAATTAAATTTTTTCCCTAGGTAAATGAGAAAATACTTGGCCGTCTTCACCAGGTCCACAGATTGACAAGGCGCCTGAAGAAAGAGAGACGGTACAAAAATAAATTAAAGATTGATAAGCGGACATCAGAGTGAAGCTCAAATTAATGCTACCTGGGATCAGTTAATTAATTCTACTGTCCGTTTCAGGTTTTTAATGAAGACCCTCAACTCTTATGGAGATGACTATAGAAGTGCTCAGCTCACTATACTACTTGAGGTGAGGGAGATGAGGTGCAAAAGGAGAGATTAAGCAACAGAATGAGGCCAGATCCACTAAAATGTATAGTAATTGCAGAACGATGGTCATTCACATAGTAAAAGCAGAATGATTCTGTTTAATTAAACAGGGGCCTTGTTGTTTCAGGATGAGTGTGGAGGTCACTTAGATTCTGCCATTGGGGGAGAAGAAGATAGGCCAAATGGACTATCTGGTTCTTCCCCCTCTGTTCTCCCATCAGCAGTTGGGCCTAAGAAAAAAAGGCATCGTGTTCCCAAGGAGAAGGAGAGAGATGGACAGGTGAGAACTACTAAACCTTAAAATAAAGTGAAATATAAGGTTGTCCAACAGAATGCCTGCATGCTGTGTACATTTAAAAAACTTGATTCTGGGTATTATGTCTTTTTGATAGAAGATGTATAGATATAAGAACAGTATATGTGGTACTATAGCTGTGATGCTGAAAAGAAAAAAACTAAAGATTCACGATGGTGAAAGGCAATAGAAACGGTGAACAGTTAAGGTATTGGCCTTCTAACCATAAAGTTGCTGGTTCAAAACCCGGGTTGTATGTTGGACGAGGTAGTAAACCTGAAAGGCTTAAGTAAACATCCACTATTTAAATTGGTTAAGTATAATTAGATAAGCAACGCATTATGCTTTGGAAAAGTCTGCTAAATAACTGAACAGCTATGACTGTTACTTGGCTACACAGACAGAAATATGGCATACTGTAGATTGTGAAGATAGAAAAGATTTGTTATTTATATAAAACAAAATAACAATATATATTTACATATTTCAGGTATGAAGTGTGTGTGTGTTGTAAAATTATACTAAATTCTTTATCTTTCTCTTTTTCTCAGCAAATGGAAACTGACTTCTCCATATTGACTGATAACCAGTTTGGTGGATTTCCCAGCCCAACATCTCTCTCTCACTTATCTAATGCACACAGTTCATCAACGCTTTAAGAATCCATTATTGATTTGAATGATTCAGAGCTTTGAATATTGTCAGTTTATAGGCTGCAGTTGTTGGTCAAACAGTTTCTATACCTTTTGTAGCCTTTATTACTGTAATAAATATTTGCTCTGAATTACCCAATTGTATTTCTGCTATAACTAGTATAATACTGGCCGGTCAGGATTACGCAAACATTTGTTTTGTAATTTTAATCATATTGGAGTATTAATACCATTCATTTATGAAGTAAACATGTAATGTTAATGTATTTTCTAGGAAGAATAAATGAAATGGTGTAAACTAACTTTTTAAACATTGCACAAGTCATCATTCTCTTTGACTGAGATTTTTAAAAATGCTTTCTGTAAATAAATATAGAATATTATACAAGTTAAATGTAAATACAAAAATGCATTGATTTAATAAACCCTGAGTTTTGAGGAACATATTATTTGGTTCGTAGTGTGTAAATAAAATGAGAAACTAGTGTGAGAAGTCCCTAGTAAAATTGCTGGGACGAAATAAGTTGAGGAAAGGTAATTGTTATAAAAGGTGTGTTTTTGAGAAATATAAATAATATTAGTTATTCTCAAAGGATGACATGATAATTTAAAAAGTAGTAGATCTGACCAAACTGACCAAGTCGGGTCGAACGAAATTACAGAATGAATAGTAAACAAAAAAAACAATAAAGGCAAAAGTGGGTTTTTTGCTTAATTACATGGATTGGTGCATCAAGGCCCGTCTTCCTGGTTAGGCTGATCAGGTAATATTGAGAGACAGTACATATAAGGAAAGGCAGCAGGCAAAGAAATTGTGTTCTGTGTAATCCTCATTTTAATCCTCAATTGAACTCAAAACAAATATATATATATGTCTATTGCTAAAGAGCCTCACTTATCTGCTCTTGATTACAGAAATTAAATTTTTTATGTATCATTAATATATCATTGTGATAAATACCTTCCTCAGAGGTGCAACAGAAGTTGAATTTGAACTGTCAACCTTCTCCACTAAACTAGAAACAAGAAAATGAATGCTACATTTATACATGCGACTAATGTCGTGGAGAAATAACCCCATTTTCAATTAATCCGTCTTTAAATAGTACCTTTCTCTTAATAATCTAAACCAATCAATGAGAGACTTGTGCGGAAGTAGTCAAGCAATCGACAGTCAACGACGAAGAATACTGGCCAATGGAAATTGCAAGATGTGATTTAGGTCCAATGGCTTGCTAGAGAGGTGGGGCGCCAGGCCACCCGTGTAACAGCGGTTGTGGTGGGGGGGATCCTGGCGACCATCTTTGATTTTCAGGCTGATTGTTTGGCGAATAAAAATAATAAAATATAGAAGTAAAGAGGCTTGATAAATTAGAATACTAGTCATTAAGACAAAAAGACGGTGGGAAACACGTATGATTCAGGTAAAAACGCTTAACACGTCTAAAATTCGCTATGTAAAGCTTAATTTAGCTGTTTTATCTACTGTTACTTAGTAGACTAGCTAGCTGTCTTGCCAGCTGCTTGTTAAAGCTTACATGCTTCCAAATACTTTCGCTTACTAGTACTAATGTAGTGTAAAGTTGATGTTCTTAAAAAAAACGGCTACTAGTTTAGCACCCCACGTTTCGATGATTGCGCTAAGTTCGTGAAATATCTACTTGATCGCGTTACATGTAATTTTGAGTTGTATAGAAAACGTACGCAATGCAAAATCGTAAACACATTTCGTACTTTTGTGCAGTTTAACCGTTTTCATATTGGTTACTGTTCTTCATTTCTGTTACCGTTGGCGCATTGCTATAGCTAACTATCGCCTAAACAGGCGGTGGGCAACAAATGTTAACTCCGCTTAATTTCTATTCTAGGATGCCTCGACGCAAATATTGGCCGTTTTTTTTTGGCATTAATGTTGTCAATGTACTGGGGGTCCCTGGATCTTTTTGACTTACTCGTTCTACTAAACATTGAGGGTTTTTTTTCGTCTTTTTTTTTTGCTAAATTAACTTGTGGTACACAGTCACAATGTGCGGCAGTTGATTTTCCGTGCTTTCCACGGGACGGTTTACGGTCAAAGTTTTATATTTGCTTAAAAAATTATTGGTTTGAGGAGTTTCCTCCTATTTTATTATGATGATGAATCTTTGATGTTCCTCATGGGGTGAGAACGCCATCACTTACGTTAGTTCTGATGAACACGAATGTTTTCCTCTTGTCTAGTGCAAAATGTTCCTCGGGCTACTTAACTAACCACCCTTGTCTTTCAAAGTGACGGTATGAAGACAGTATTCTAGTCACAAAGTCATGGCAGACAAGAGGAAACTACAAGGTATTTAGTTTTAAGCGTTTCCTGTCACTTAGCCTTTGATAATGTGATTATTATATGTTGGTTGTTGATTTAAAAAGGGGGCAGGCACGGTGAAATGCACCTTTTGTCAAATAATATTTTAAGAAGAAGCTATTGAAGTACTTATTGTCATGAAAAATGAGACTAATAGAATCTTCTGAATGCTTTGATGCATAGTATATTTGACTTTTCACTGTCTTCCACCCAGGTGAAATAGATCGATGTTTAAAAAAAGTAGCTGAGGGTGTAGAGCAGTTTGAAGACATTTGGCAAAAGGTAATTATATTTTTAAATTTAAAAAATCACAAGATATAAGAATTTGAACTGCCTCCATTTAAAAGAAAATTGTAATTTGTAATAGACATTGGTCTTTCTTTTTCTCAGCTTCACAATGCTGCCAATGCAAACCAGAAGGAAAAATACGAGGCTGACCTCAAGAAAGAGATAAAAAAATTACAGGTTAGCATATACGGATCTTGTTTGTATCTTTTATGACCGGTCATACTAATTACTGAACTAATTGTGTCTGTGGTTTGAGTTGACTTCTTTAAGTACAGCTTCTTTACATTAAAATATTGACCTTGTCTAACATGTTTAACGTCATGTATGAAAGCATCAGTTACTCCTTGCTCAATTGCACCCTTCTCCTCCTCAGCGTCTTCGAGATCAGATAAAGACATGGGTGGCCTCCAATGAGATCAAAGACAAAAGGCAACTGGTAGAGAATCGCAAACTCATTGAAACGGTAAGGGTTTTACTAACGAACCGTGATGACTTGCTGGATTCAACAGCATGTAGGAATGGCCCATATGGTTAAACCACATTTTCTTTTCTTCACAGCAAATGGAGCGCTTTAAGGTAGTGGAGAGGGAGACCAAGACGAAAGCCTACTCCAAAGAGGGGCTGGGTCTGGCACAGAAGGTAGATCCTGCTCAGAAAGAGAAGGAGGAAGTTGGGCAGTGGCTCACGGTAAGCAATCGGTCAAGGAACCAGGATGTGCCAGGAGATGCTACTCATTGTAATGTGGGGACAGACAGGTTATTTGCAAGCTACACCTTGATGAATAGGGAAATATCCACCATCCACTATCTGATGGATAGGTCCCTCTAAAATGCCTTTCAGAGTAGCTGCTTCCCAGGGGGTCCTTAAAAATGTGTAAATGTACGGAACAATGTATATAGTGCCATAGCCTATGATACTTTAATTTCTGCTGGACCTCTTGTTTTAGTCTGTTTGGAATTATTTTAACATTGTAGTTGTAAATGACCAATTGTAATTGGTAAATTTTGTCACCAATTTTAAGATTACTTTACCAGCAGGTATAGGCCATGTCTGGTGTAGAATGTACTGTAGTTATCATAGAATATACGGCAGATGGGTATTTGAATGCAACAGTAATTTTAGGAACCATATATATGCTTAGTCTGAATTGAATTTTTAATGATGGACATTTGTTTTCTGTCCCTAAAAAGAATACAATAGATACACTAAACATGCAGGTGGATCAGTTTGAGAGTGAGGTGGAGTCTCTCTCAGTTCAGACCCGTAAGAAGAAAGGTGACAAAGAGGTCGGTCTCTTCCCCCCCACTCCTCACACTCCTCACAGGAGATGCTGTTATGTCTGATGGCTGAACCGCTTCTTCTACAATGCTGTTCAGTACTGTCATCCTCTTCCTGTAGAAACAGGACAGAATTGAGGAGCTGAAGCACTTCATCGAAAAGCACAGGTACCATATACGAATGCTGGAGACCATCCTGCGCATGCTGGACAACGACTCTGTGCAAGTGGACTCTATCCGCAAGATCAAGGACGACGTGGAGTACTACCTCGACTCTTCTCAGGATCCCGATTTTGAGGAGAACGAGTTCCTGTACGATGATATCGACCTTGACGATGCCCGTAAGTGATGTTTAAATGGCGTCATTTATTTGTATTTGCATTTTCTTGTAACTCGAAAGATGCTTTATTTACCATCGCACTTATAGCATTTGTTAAATTGATTTGTTTTGTTTCTAAGTTTAATCAAGGAATTGTGTTTCTCCTAGCTGCGACAGTACCAACTTGCAACTCTCAATTGTTGGAGGATGAGGCTTTCCTGCCATCCAGCAGCACCCCGACCTCTACCTCCTCCTCTCCCATACCCCCCTCCCCTGCCACTTGCACTACGGTAAGCACCTTAGGGCTTGGATTCTCCTCTTTCTTTAAAAAAGTCTTTGTCCTCAAAGTACTTCTGAAAATTTAACACGTGTCTGTTGGTCTTTCAGGAGAACTCGGAAGACGATAAGAAAAGGGGACGCTCCACAGATAGCGAAGTTAGCCAGGTGAGACTGTCTTGGCCTAAAAGGTGTTTTCTTTGGAATGGAGTTACGTGTTGGCTTTAATCTCTAGTCTTGATGTATGACATTATACCTCTGTAATAACTCTGTCCATTTCAGTCACCTGTGAAGAATGGCAATCCCACCTCCTCGTTGTCATCATCCTGCTCATCCTCTTCCTCCTCCTCTTCTGCAACGTCCTCTTCATCACTGGCCTCGTTGTCCACGGTGGCAGGGGGCAGTGGGGTCAACTCAGGGGGCAACAGTCTCTTGGGCAGCATGGGGGGGCTCTTGCCCAACTCGAGCAGCTTCAGTACAGCGATCCAATTACAGCAGCAACAAACTCCGTTGCAGCAGTCCCAGCAGCTACAAACCCCACAACAGCAGTCTCAACAACCAAATCAGCAGCAGCAACAATCCCAAGTAAAAAACTCTTCCAATTCTGGAACTGCCACCAACAGCCACCCCAGCTCATCAACCTACATTCTTCATTCCCCATCTGCCACACCTTCTCCTGCCAATGCTAGTACCCCTGGTCCTGTTGCCCAAAACTCACAACCCCAGACTTCCCCTGCCTCCAGCCTGGGACTCAGTCTGGGGTTAGGCTTAGGCAAAGGTTGTGTGACAGGGGCTAGTGGCACCAGCCAAGCTGCTGGTTTAGGCCTGTCGGGGATGCAGGCATCCCTCAACACCATGGCTGGCCTGCTGTCTGGTTCTACGCCTGCCCCCTATGCCCAGGCTGCTGCTTCAGGGGGGGTGGGAAGTGGGCTGGGAGGGTCAGTTGGGGGTGGTACTGGTAGTTCTGTGTCCAGTGGAGGGGCTATTGGGGGTAATAATAATGGAAGTGGAACATCTAAGAGTTTGTTAGGCTCTGCTCCTGGACTTGGTGGTGTTAGCAGTGGGATTTTGGGGCTTGGGACTGGGCAGACAGGGGTCCAGCCCTCGCCCCAGGTGGGCCTCAGTCCAATTGGTGTAGCCCCTGGAAGTTGCGTGGGAGTAATAGGGGGGAACGGAGGGAATGTGGGGACAAGTGGAGGAGGAAGTGGTGTTCCTGGCAGACCACCCAGTGGACAGAAACAAAATGGTAACACAAGTGAGTTGACTTTTTTTATAAACGTTTAGTGATCGGTTTAATAATGTGATGACTGGACAGTTGTGTACCTGTGCTGAGTGAACTTTTTTTTTTTGTCTAATCTGTTCATTGAACTGTTGCTAAAAGTTAAAACAAAAGACTGAACACGTTTTGTGCACCCATCTCTCCTTGCACCAGGTTACAGTGCAGTTGTAGCGGACAGCATGCCAGATTCTGCCCTCAACAGTGCCAGCCAATCTCAGAGCAGCCAGCCCCCCACTGTCAACCCATCGTGAGTCCATTGTAACATCTCTCCCATTTTAATACGAACTCCGCTCCATGCTGGCTAACAACCTCCCCTTCTTTTTCCTCAGTAAAGATTCCAGTCTCTTGAGCTCCATTACTCTGCCTCCCAGCTCTCCTTCCCCATCCTACAGCGAAAGCAAGCCAGGCAGTGGGAGTCAGCTCAACGGGCCCCATTCCTACAGTGAGAACTCAGACGGCATGAAGGTGAGGACATTTGCCGCACGTAGGGGTGAATGAATCGTGTGCGGGCAGTGTGCTGAGGGACGATTTGAACGCTAGAACCTCCACGGCAGTCATTTTGACTTTTTATTTGAAAATTTAAAAAAATTATTTTATTTTTTTTAACCTGAAAGACCATCGCAATTGTCAGTTGTTGACCCAAAGTGGTCCATTAACTGTTGTGGTGGTATTTCACCACTGCTAGCTGCAGACTTGCGCGTTAAGATGAAAATTTGGGAAAGTTGATATTTGCATCAATCTATCCAATTGTTACAAGCCGTTCTCATTTGACCTCTTGTTAGATTTACGCGTTTCTTCATGCTCAAAAGTGGTGGAAGTTTTTTTGTTTTTGTTTTTGTTT
>JAOVYW010018551.1:0-10083 GCA_025775045.1 Hiodon tergisus | reverse complement strand
CATTTGACCTCTTGTTAGATTTACGCGTTTCTTCATGCTCAAAAGTGGTGGAAGTTTTTTTGTTTTTGTTTTTGTTTGTCTTGTATAGATATGTTGCACTAAATCCAGTTTGTCTTCTGTGAGGTTGTGTGAAATCTGCCAGCTCATCGACTTGTTAGTGTCAAACTTGTAAGGTTGATCCTGGCTTGTTTGATGGGCTGGTGGTAATAGCTGGGGGTAGCCTGGGTGCGTTGAGAATGAAAATACAAAAACGTTAGTTTCTTTAATTGTGGCTGATGGCAACATGAAAGGTTTCTCCTCTTACGTTCAGCAATATTCAAAATGTATTCCTTAAAGGAATAAACCCAATAGGCCTTGGAAAGAATGGTACCTGTACAATGACAGTGTGGCAAGGTGACCATTTCGCTCACAGGTGGCCGAAATGCCCCTTCTATGTGATCTTTGATCTGGCAGAAAATTGGCGCCACTGATTTGTTACTGCAATGTACAGGAAACGACATCAAAAAAAAAAGAATGCACTTTATCCTTCAGCTCGTCTCAGATCTCCGTCAGATACTGATGGATGCGAGAGCTGGACCGCAGCTCGGAGAGCAGCCTGGACCCATTGAAGCATCCACAAACACACGAAAGAGAAAGCAGTGTCAGGTAGCGGGTTACAATGTCTGTTAGTGAGTGTGTGTGTTTAGTAAAACTAGAAAACTGTTTTTCCCTTTTTCTCCTTAGGTTGTGTATGCGTGTACATGATTGTGCTCGGTTTTTTATTTTTTTTATTTCTGCTTGATTATTTTCCACCCTACAGGTCCCCGTAGGTAGTCTTAAAGCTTTCAGATTCATCAAGTGACAAAAGTCTGCCATCTTTTTGTTTTTTAGCTCTGATGCTTCCAGAATAGAGCATTGACAGTGACTTGTCGTGGGGGTTCTAGGTTTGAGTACAGGTGTGGTGAAGGGAGTGTATTGAGTGCACTGGAAAGCATGGGCAAAAGTGGAAAGGAACACAATATGTGATATTTGGACATTAATATGGATGGAATATCCACAGAAAGAACAGCCAACCTTAATCTAGCCTCAACTCTCACTTTCCTCTCAAGGCTCCAGAACCTCTTAGTTCCCTGAAGTCTATGGCAGAACGTGCGGCACTGGGCTCAGGGCTGGAAGGAGAGATGCCTGCCTTGCATCTTCCTGACCGGGGTGAGAACACATACCCATGTGTCACTGAGGACTTAGACTTACTTCAGCACACCCAGTAGTGAAACGGACAGTTACTCGGCACAGTATTAAACGCAATTTGCAGGCTTGTAATCGTGTACACGTTTGTGTACAGTTTTTACTCCATGTAAAGTTTCTAGTAGCATTTTGGAAGCATCTTGTGGCTTCCTCTAAGTGGAGAGGAAGTGTCGAGTTGATATTCTTTGGTATCCAAATTTGCGAAAACCCCTGATAAACCAACCTGTGTTTCTTTCTCTAGATATCTTCTCTGGAACAAGCGCCCCATCTGGGCCACCTGCAGCCCCACAACCCTCCCTGTCTGAAGTCAGCATCCCTCCTTCACTGGGAGTGTGTCCCTTGGGACCCATCCCTCTGTCCAAAGACCAGCTCTATCAGCAAGCGATGCAGGAGTCGGCTTGGATGCACATGCCCCACCCATCTGACTCTGAGAGAATAAGGTACTGCCCTGTGAGAGTTGTGCTCAGCATTGATGTGGTTACATCTGCCTTATTTAAAAAATATTTTATCTTTCTCTTCCTCCAGGCAATACTTGATGAGGAATCCATGCCCCACTTTGCCTTTCCACCACCAGGTGCCTCCTCCTCACTCTGACTCTGTGGAGTTCTACCAGAGACTGTCCACTGAGACACTCTTCTTCATATTCTACTACCTAGAGGTAACTGGACTAAAGCCTATATTAAACCTGGTGTGACAGGCCTCTTCTGGTTTCTGTGGTTCTGTTCTCACATTGCTGCTCTTTCTTGTCTGCAGGGTACCAAGGCACAGTATCTGGCAGCTAAGGCCTTGAAGAAGCAGTCATGGCGATTTCACACAAAGTACATGATGTGGTTTCAGCGGCACGAGGAGCCCAAGACCATCACAGATGAGTTTGAGCAGGTACACCTCCTGTTTTCGTTTGACTGTGACGGATACCTTGCACATTTCATTTTGTCATAACGTGACCATTTTCTTGAAGGTGTTGCAAATTTGATCATGGTTGATGGCCTTTTTAATGCGCTTAATTACTGTTCTTTTTTTCAGGGGACATACATTTACTTTGATTACGAGAAATGGGGCCAGAGGAAGAAGGAGGGATTCACATTTGAGTACCGGTACCTTGAAGACCGTGATCTACAGTGACGGGTGGGGAGCCGAGACAACACAAAGGATGTACTACTGTTGACATTCCTAGATTGACCTCAAAGCAGTGGGATAGGAAGGATGCAAAGATGGGCCTTTTCAATGTTTTTGAGGGGAGTTTTGTCCATACACATGCCTTTTAACCTCTTTCCTTGCCCTGGAGATTTGCCCCATTTTATTTTTTTTATATAATTTCTTTGATTCAGTGGTGTGTTTTTTTTCTTTTCTTTTTTGTTTTTGTTTTTTGATACTGAAAGTCAGTCATTAAGTAGGGCAAACAAGCTGGCCCACAATTGGGTTTTGTATGGTAGTTTAAGGTTTTGAAGTGCTCAGTCAGGTGGTACCAGAGAAGTTCAGAAACTGAACATTCATGGCAGTTTAGGCCACTACAGGTTTTAAAACTTGCACGCCGGGTCCTACCAATACTGCAGGCCCTACCAGCATAGTGTTTCTATTGCAACACATTGCTTTAGATTTAACTAAACGCGGCACTTTAAGACCACCAGCCTACATTTGTCAAAAGTAACATGGACCAAACTGCTATGCAATGCAAGTCCTCCCCATGCCTTTAATTTCTTAGCGTTTTGGAAAGTCGGTGGATTCCCCCAAAATGTCACACATTGCCATTTCTAGTGTGTTCACTGGCAAGAGGAACCCATAAAGCTGGAACGGTGATGGTTGTTTACTGATAAATTAATCCGCTTCTCTTCACCACTGCCAAGCAAATTCAGTTAGACTCTTGTTTTTTGAATTAGTCATATTACCTGGTCTGACTTTTTGTGTAAGAAATGATTTTTTGTTAGGAATGTCTACAGCTTCCGAGTTTGCTAAATTTGGTAAAAAAGCCAGAAATGATAAATTCACTTTTGGAAAAAAAAAACCTTGTGCAGTCCTGGTTGTGCTCTGTTCACCTAAGTTCTTTCCAACTGTTGACATTTAATGCAACACCTTTTTATTTATTTTTAAAATATGTGGAGGTGCTGTACAAAATTTGAATTTTTTTTAAGGAAATTTACTTTTGGTGCAAGGAAGGAGGGTAAGAGCCATTAAAATCTGAAATGTGAATTTCTCCCAAAAAGCTGTATAGATTTCTTGTCCATCCTTGCTTTTTTTTGTCGTTAGGAATGCACTGCAAATAAAGTGGATTTGAGGAAAACAAAGTACAAGTAACCGAACAATAAATGTTGTAAGATATTAATAAAATTACTTTTTACCAGAAATGAGGATTTGTGTTATGATGTAAATCTTTTGTGGTCTAGGTATTTGGCCATGAGAGCCCTTTTCAGGAAGCTGGCACAAAAGGCAAAAATGCTTTGCAAATGTTCACCAGGCTTTTTGATGCAGGGGCTCAGCTGAGCACAGGCAATCCTATGATTTCATTCAACGGTTTGAATCTGGCTTGTGCGATTTGCAGATTATGACCAGGAGTCACCAGTAGAGGTGCACATTTGAGCACTGCCTGCTGTAGAGAAGGCTTGAGTCCTGTTTACATGTACAGTGCTGGTGAAGGGAATGTGTCAGTCCTGTTCTAAATGAGGGGGAGATTTGCAGGTTGGACAAGCCACATGGTTGCTGGGTCTGTGCACACCATAGACTAGGCACACCATAATCCCTTAATTATGGTAGTTAAATGTGACTGGGAAGTCTGTTCTAAACTAAATTCAAAATAGAAGTTTAAGTATACTGCATTAGCTATGCATTGCTGGTACAGTTTAAATTGAGTGGATCCTAAATATTCCAGAGGGAAACCATTTTCTCTAGATCTTGGTGCATGGCCTCCACTCTAAAGTAATGAAAATGCTTCTGAAAAATTTCAATAACCTAATGCTTTACTTCTGCTGGGTCAGTACATGGAAATAAAATGTGTCCATTGTAGTTGATGAAATCATTTTATTCAATAAACTATTACATTATGACCCCTTATGCAAATCAACCTAGATCTCAACTTAAAATACAGCTCAAGTTATCAAGGTAAAAAAAAGACTTACATTAATCACACTGGCTCAGTTAGCCTCTAAACAGCATTTTCCCTTTTGAAAAACCAAAGTCAAATAAAAGATGTAGATATTGAGGAATTTTATTTTTAGGTCATAACTTTACAAAGAATAAAATAGTACGAGTTAAAAATATTAGCATTTAAGGTGTTACTACACAGCTCTGACCAACCACTGCTCCCAGACTACCCCCTAAGAATTTGTTTGATTTAACCTTCAAAGGGTTCCATTAAGATTAAGCTATTAAAACAAAACGGCTCATGAAAAACCAGTAGCAAAGCCACTTTGGGAATGGACAAACTTACGCCGAAGAAATACAAAGCAAAGGTTTTGCATTTTATCTAAATCAGACATCACATGATCCTCATGAGGACGCAGGTGTGTGATCTCAGTGCATTTCTTTCCATGACCAGGTCTGCAACCGCCTTCTCTCTGTGAGGCCTCCGTCTTACATTTTACCCTCACCCTCCCTCTTGACCTTAAGAAACTCCGCCATGTTCGAGAAATATTTCTGGTTGGCTTCCGTAACCTTTTTCTCCGCAGCTTGCGGATTTACAATCTCCAGCCCCTGAGAAATGGGAAAACGCGCCGACCACGGGACTTTGTTAAAACGCTTTAAAAATTGTCAACAAGTAGGTGTAATTTACACAGGCTTTACCTGCAGCGGGGTGAAGGCCACACTGGAGCTGGTCCCAGAGGAGCGATCTCTGACCGTCGATTTCCCCCCATACACCATGCTCTGCTTCTGCAGTGTCCTCTGAGAGAAGAAACACCAATGTCCATAGCTAAAAGTCACCCAGCTGAAACCAATCACTGTAAAACGTGGCCAAGAACAATTCACCGGTGGGAACACGGGTGACTCCCCTTCAGATGTGTGGGGGAGTGTAAAGGCTGACATTCGTGCAGTAACATGCTGTACCTGTAGTGACTTTGAGATCCTGGCTTTGGTGACTTCGTTGACCTGCGCCTGCCTTACACGGCCACTGCCCGATTTGCCCAGCTGGCCCAGGCTAAAGCCGAGATCCTCCTGGTAGGCATCGTCTTCAATCTGAGACACGGCACGCATAAAGACGTCGACTGAGACTACTTCATACTTAGTCGTTAGGCTGACGACTACATCACCATTTGAAATATGAGGTTGCGTTAGAGACTGTCGATTTAAAACACGCTAACCTCTGCAAATGTCATTCTGTTCGCATGTTTCCGGATTTCCGTCAGTCCCAGACGCTCCTTCATTTTGCGATACCTAAGTTCAAGAAGTGAATATTGAATAAGTGAAAAATAAAGGATATCTAATAAAGATGCAGAGTACATTGCAAAAATGCATCAATACCTTCTGCCTCCTCTCTTCTTTCTCTGTCCATCCAAGGGTGCTGGGAGGGGCTTCACTTGCTTCACAGGTGGCGGCTCTTGCCATTTGTCAAACTTCCTCTCAATCTCCTCCTTCAGGTCACACCCAACCTGGTAGAGCAGATTGAAAGGTGAGAGCTGCAGTAGCATTACACATATTTCATGCTACTGTAGGTATAATGCATTAACCACGTAGATGTTTTTAACACCCAACAGAAGCATCCCACCCATCATATTACAATAACTTCCACCCTAGGGATCCTACATGTCATACTAAGACCTCCCCATCCACCTGACAAGCTCATCCCTGGACAAAGGAGAGCTGCAGTTTGCAGAGGATCCTACTCTGGGAGATCTTGTGTTCACCATCAGCCTACACGGAGAGAATACCCCTGGATCCACTCAACCCATCTCCCCGTTACCATTTATCCAACTGGTGTCCCGCGAAGAGCATGTCAGGAACAAGATTGGCAACCCCTGCGCTAGAATGTGGTCGACGCTTGCCGGCCACAGCCACCCACCTTGCCATCAGCACTCTCGTGGAAGCTATCCACTCTGGAGGCCAGGGAACATTTGGCCGACACAAGCCTGGCAGCTTTCCTCCGCAGGTCCTGTGAAACGCAACATTTGCATCCGTTAGCCAACTTCAGCCCTTTTCCCCCCACAATCCTGGTCCCAGAACAACATACCCTCTTAATTATTCATTTGAAATACATTTGAGTTAGAAATTCTCATCTGGTATTCCGAGGCATAAAAATCAGACGCTCATCGCGTAGCAGGCACTGCAGCTCAGGATGTGCAGTATTGCCCACCCCTGGTTTAAAAGGTAAACGCATCTCACTGAACAATAGTGAGGGGAAAGGCACCAAGGGCAAGCCAACAAAAGCAAGCTCGATATCAGACCGTAAAACCAATTACAAACGGCCTTGCAACGAGCCACATACGTACAGGGGGCAGGGACTGCACAACATCGCAGCGGTAGATGTATCCTGTGTGGGGTAGCAGGGAGGTGCTGCTGAACCCTGAAAGAGACTTGCGTTGGGCACCTAATAGCATAAGGTTACATGCCGGCATCTTGGACAGATTGGTCAGACCCCCCGCAATACCTGTGGAGAGAGGAGATTGGGAAGAGAGAAACTAAGGGATGGAAACTTAATCAAAATAATTTTTCCTCTCATATCTTAGTGCATGTCTGAACAGCACTAAAAATTTTTTACTATACAACTGTGTTATAAAAGTAACTTCCTTTACTATGCTCAGTAGCAGTTATTCCTGCATGTTAAACACTAATGCTCCATTAGTTGTCAATTCACTCACCCATGATCTTAGCAGCAGTGGAAGCCCCAACAATGATAGAAAGATTTGGGGCAATAAAGGACATCCTTGACTCCACATATTCATAAATCCTGTGTTTCGATTGGTTCAATTCTAAAGCCATGTCACAGGCCTCTTCCAATCGCAACAGCTCATCCTCCCCCAACAACACCCTATCATCAATCATAAGCACAGCAGCATGAGTAACAGCAGCATGATCAAATACCTTGACATTAAGGTTAGGGTTTATCTGTATTTGGTCCAATAATCAAGAGCAGCTACAAAATCTAAAACCTTTACAGTCTCTTCAAGCCTCTAGAAGTTCTAGCTTATCGTTACTTTATCATCTACTTAATAAGTATATTACCCCTGTGTAGTTGATGCAGTCACACTGACAACCATAATGGTGGCATTGGTCAAAATCTGCTGAAGATTCTCGTTGTTTTTGCACTTATCCAAGTTGTTGCCCAATTCCTGAGAAGGACAGAAACAGGACTTGGACTTGAATAGCCTTAAGTCAAAACCTAAAGTTTGCCTGATTTACAAGAACAGTTAGCACGCTTAATATTTATGTTTTCATACAAATCAGTCCTGACATACGCATTCAATTGTGTTAAATCTAAGGAGTAAGCCTTAGAAAGCAGTTAAAGAAAATATGACATTGATTTTACCCTAACAGTCCGGATATAATCCAGAGAATTCGGCACCAAAGACTCAAGCTCTGGGAATCGCTTGGAATATTTATCCCGGACAAACTTGTGGATGATGTCTGTAGCAAAATGACACAAAGGAATAAGTCAACATTGCACTCTACAAACAGATACAGGAATACAGTGGAAGAGACAGCATTCATGTGTTACATAAAATTCTTATGAACCATCACATCAATATTCCCAATGCCAATGAACACTGTGTGCAGTTTGGCTAGACCACAAAATCCACTCGTAGTTCCCCCCCCCCCCCCCCTTGGGTCTCAGATACTGCAAGTCACTAGTCCAGGCCATATGACGAGAAATAGGTGCACCCATGTTTTTAAGCATTCTTATCAAAATGCTCTCTACATTTAGCACAGTGAAAGGAAATGCATAGCAGGCATTATCATTTTGTTGATCTGAATATTTTAAGATAGATTAAAAAAAACAAGTCGTATTCAAAAAGATTGCACTTACTGAGTTCATTGTCAATTTCCACGGTCAAATTATTAGCGGCTACAATCAGCCTGTACTCCGGGTCTGCTTCTACAGGGCCTGAGACTAAGCAGAAGACAGAAACTTCAGGCAACCAGATACTACAGAAAAAACCAGGTCCATGGAATATGGTCATCTCATCGGAGGAAAGGGCAAGAACAGGTAGAAAATCACCTTCCGAGTTCTTGCGTTGGTTTCCTACATACTGAGAAATTTTCTCCATAATCTCGGAGAACTGTAAACAGAAAAGTTGAATGAGGCACATTTACTTAAAAAAAAAAAAAAAAAAACGAGGGCGAATGCGTCTTTCAGCAATTTAACCAATTTATGATTAATCATATTACAGATTAGGTTGGAAAAAATTAAAAGAAAAATAAACTCCATTTACCGGTTTGCTATGTCGGAGTTTAGCGATTGAAGTGACACTCTCTGCCCCACTATAATCGACCTCCATTTCTTCAGGAATGTCTTCCAATCCTCCCAACCCTTCTCCTTCACCTGCTTCTCCATCGCTCTCCCCTCCTTCACCACCCGGGTAAAGACCATCCTCACCGTCCTCGCCAGCTTCCTCTAAATCTGCTAAGAGTTCATCGGCTAGTGACATCTGAAAAAACAATAGGTAATTCGTCAAGTGATAAACCACAATCAACATTTTTTATCGCGTGTAAAAAAAAAAAAAAAAAAAGTAATTTAACGGTATAACCAATGCAGCTTAACTCAACCTGTGCATGACTTACCTACATACAAATAAACCGACAAATATAGAACAAAAACAAATAACAAGCATATCTGAAATTATATCGCGAAGACAATAGTAGCATACTCACATTTTAATACAACTCACCTTGTTTGCTAGCTACTCCTCACGTTTCAAATGAACGACTAATCCTAAATTTGAAAGTGGATCTCGGACGTGTGATGAATACTGGTTAAAAGTGAACAAAACCGCTAGAGAAGTAAAGTTTACAAGCCAAGCGCTGCCTGGCATGACGTACATAAAATGTTTAGCAGTAATGGCGCCTATTTAATACGTCACACAATTACGTGCGCCTTTTAAGTGCCTGATGGGATTTTGGACAAAGACCATCAGTCGCTAGACCCAAAAGTGTTTCAAATGTTTG
This sequence comes from Hiodon tergisus, assembly GCA_025775045.1. Taxonomy (NCBI): domain Eukaryota; kingdom Metazoa; phylum Chordata; class Actinopteri; order Hiodontiformes; family Hiodontidae; genus Hiodon; species Hiodon tergisus. The sequence goes on along the minus strand of JAOVYW010018551.1, from coordinate 771 downwards.
CAAACCGTTTCTTCTGGCTTTTGATGCCATGATATATATATATATATATATATACTTTAATGTCTTAGAGGTCTGAAGATGTATTATAAAAGCAATTGCCTTGAAAACTGCATCATTATCTTAGATACACTGTCGTGCAATTGTATAAAACAATCGGCAGGTAGATCGTTCCAAAAATCGTGGAGAACTTTCTAATGTTCTCCTACAGACTTAGGCTGTCTCACTTGCTTATGTGTGTCCAGGTAATCACAGACAGCCTCTGATTGAGGTCAAGGCTCTATGGAGCCCATACCATCTGTTGCAGAACTAGTTTTTCTTTTGGAAAAAAAAATGTACATGACTGAATGTATATAGGTATATATACTGTGTATTTTCCAGGTTGTATGTATATGTGTGTGTGTGAGTGTGTATATATATATATCGCCAAAAGTATTAGGACAAAGGAGCTTTTATGACGTCCCATTTTAAATCCATAGGCATTAATATCGCGTCGGCTCTGTGCAGGCCAGTGAAGTTCTTCCACACAAAACTCATCCAACCATACCTTTAACCACCGTTTCTGTGGTTCGTAAATGCTTCCACTTTGCAATAATACCACTTACAGTTGATCATGGAATATCAAGGAGGGAAGAAATTTCATGAACTGACTTGTTGCAATGGTGGCATCCTATTACACTGCCACGTTCGAATTCAATGAGCTCTTTAGAACGACCCATTCTTTCACAAATGTTTGTAAAGGCAGACTGCATGGCTAGGTGCTTGATTTTATAC
>JAOVYW010018523.1:15164-26911 GCA_025775045.1 Hiodon tergisus | reverse complement strand
GACGGTGTGCGTGTGACTGTATTCCTGGAGGACCCTCATTCCTTGTCTTCTGGATGCCAGACTGTAAGCAGCAGAACGCAGCTTCACACCACCCCAGCAGCCTGTGTTCGTATCTTGGGAAGGATGTCCACGCCGAGGGAGGGGGATGCTTTTTAATGACGGCGTGACTGTGTTTTGTTTAGGTATAGTGGTGTGTCTGCCGTGGACCCGGGCGAGCAGAAACGCACACGGTGATACAGCTTGTGTCTGTAGTGAAGATGTTCTACCAATCTGTGCTTTCTTCTCTCTTATTTACCTTTGAGGTCTTGTCATTTACCGGGGTTGATTCAGTGGCAGTTTTTGGTTTTTATACGTTATATATGTTTAAACTTGTGGTGTAGACTGTGGTCTAAAATGGTACCTATTTAAATTTAGCTCCATACGTCTGTTAAACGCTTTCTTCAGCGATATGCACTCTTTCAGGTTTTTCCCTTTTATTTAAACCTTAGAGCTACTTAAGAGTTGGAGGACAGGGGGTGTAGGGTCAGATGGATCCCAGTTCACCAGGTAGGGTCTTTTAAAGCAAACTGTCTCTTCACACTCTACACTGTCCAGAAGCTCACATGGATCCCAGTTCACCAAGTAGGGTCTTTTAAAGCAAACTGTCTCTTCACACTCTACACTGTCCAGAAGCTCACATGGATCCCAGTTCACCAGGTAGGGTCTTTTAAAGCAAACTGTCTCTTCACACTCTACACTGTCCAGAAGCTCACATGGATCCCAGTCCAGTTGCTCATTGCTACAGAGCGTGAAGAAGAAGAAAAGGGTCAATAATTTTACAGACTGGTGATATTTAGTATCAGGGACCCAGTGTATCTACACACCAAAATCTGATTGGCTGAAAGAGCCATCTGTACCATAGAAAAGCCATACTTGTGTCTGGGGGATGTTCTGTGTTCTAACCTACAGACGCTGCCATAACGTTTTTGTGACCGTACAAGCATGTCATGCATAACCCGGAAGAGATGGGACTGCTCTGCGTGTGGCAAAGCCAGCATATTTATACCCCTAACCTGCAGTGTGCCCTCTATTCACATTCAGAAGCAATGGCTTTATAAAAAAGCTACGTACTTTATTTTGTTCAGTGTTTGCTTTTTTTTTTATTGGCATAATTGTAATACTTTTATAATAAAACTTTGACAAATGAAAAATAGGTTATCAGCACATCTTCTGACGTGAGTTTTAAAATTCCCATGTGAAACCTGCCTGGGTTTTCTTTGGCTATCTGAGCACTCTCACCCACCCCCAGGTGGAACCGTGCCAGGGTAAATGTGCAGTTTTTTGGGGGGTTTTTTGGTTGGTTTACCGAGAAGGCTGAACTGACACAGACACAAGTGACCTCCCTGTACACTGAGAAGAACCCTACCAAATTGTTGCTTTATTTTATTGAGGGCACCCCCTGGCACAGAGTAGTACTACAGTGGAGTATACACCCTCACACACAAACTATACACCCTCTCGTATTAGCCCGAGATACGGATGCGTACGTTCAGCCTCCACGTTCGCCAGGGATCCTCAGACAACACCAATAACTCCACTTGATTCTAGGTCTGATGCCCTTTCCTGGTGTTTGAAGATTTCTCGGCTTTCAGATCAAAACAGCCAACATGATTTAAATGCGATTTAAAAAAAGGTCAAAGGTTGAGCAGACCAGACATGATCGTTTTGACATTCTCTAGTAATCTTCACCATATTTGATCACGTTGTACACACTCTATTTCGCTATTTATTTCAGTGGCTAAGAGTTCACGGTCTTCTGGTCTAACCACATTAATTTGATTTTTTTTGTGCAGGCCCCTAGATTAGCCATGTCGCTTATATAGAACAAAAGGCCTTCTGTGGTGCGATTTGGTAGAATTGTTTCAGTGCAATTACAGTAATTTTCTATTTAAAAGTCAGGAAGATCCATGTACTCTCTCCAGGCAGTCGCTCAGTATATGCCCCTCAGTGAGGTGACATGCAGAGCACGGGTCAGCTGAGAAGCATTGGTGGGACCCCAGGGGAAGAAACGCACCGTCCTGCTCTTGTTGACCATTAGGAAGCCGTTAGAGTCAAAGCGACCCGGGACGTCTCCCACGTCCAGCCACAGAAAAGGGGTGATGGTGGAGGTGTGGATGGTGACCGCAAAGGTCTCCCCGTTCTGCTGGACTTTGGTCTGAGGCACAGACGCAGAGAAAGGAAATTAATCGCCATTTGTGTGAAATGAAACCAGAAACTGCACCAAAACTTCTACACCAGAAAATGTCTCATCAGTGCAGGGATTTCCCCAAGGCTGTCACACCCTCCAAATAAAAAAGTAACCCGTGGTGCCCCGCACCGTCACTCTCACTTTCTGTCATTTCATTTGAAGAAGGCAAAAGGATGAATTTAAGGCAGAGCGTGACGGTGTGCTGCTCACCGTGATGTTGGGCCTCTGCAGGCCTCGGGCCTCCTTGGGGGAGCTCAGGTAAAGGTGATTGGTGGGGCCGCGCTGTAGCTGGTTCTCTTCCAGGTGAAAGGTCAGGAGGCAGGTCAGTCGGGTGCAGTTCCCGCAGCCCGCTAGCAGGTCCTTAGTGGGCTGACGGTACAGAGGGAGGGCGCTGCCCCCGGTCACCCGGACAGCCAACGAGGTCACGGTACATACAGGCTCAAGGCTGCTCCACTGAAACACGCTCACCTGGAAATGAAACGCACGAGACACCCGTGTGAGTGCCTTTCCTTTTAAACCAAGTACTCTGGCTTTACTCAAGGTATGCACACACGTGTCTTGTCATTGCTTATCATCTATCCCAACTCTGCCACAACCCCAGAGACCTACCACGACCCTAAGGGTGAGGTCACTAATCAGGTCTGACACGGCGTAAATCTTTAGAGTCCCGTTGTCCTCGAACCCCACAGGCAGCAGAGGGGCGAAAAAGTCCTGGGTAAAGTGGTGCAGCATCTTCCATTTCCCCCCGAACTCTACAGGAGTGGGGGGAAAAAAGGGACCTTCATATTATCTTAACATCTCTCACTTCCAAATGCAAAACTCACTCTTAATGGGTCTCGACTAGCCTGTACTGGAGGGTTGCACAGTACCTGTTTGAATAATGAAACATGGTGGCAATACAGAACTCCGCTTATCCGCCGTTCTGTTCCACACTAAAAGCATTATGAATGTACTGAACAGGTAATAGTGCTTTCAGTATGGATGTACACAGTAGCTAATAATGCTTTCAGTATGGAACAGATCAGAGCAGAGTTCATCCATTTACAGTTAATAATCTCTTATAATAAAACTCTTATCCAGTGCAATTAACAATTTCCCCCATTTCTCCATATATTCACATTAGGATATTAACCGAACCAGTTTTGGGTATAGTACTCTGCTGAAGGGTACAGCAACAGCTGGACCAATACTCAGATTCGAGCCAGCAAAAAAAAAAAGTGCAGTCTGTCACTGTGCATGGTGTGTGTTTTATGTGTCAAATTAGTGTGTGTTTTATACAAGTGCGTGTTTGTGGCAGACTCTGACCGATACTCAGTATGTGAGTGTGTGTGTTTGTAGCAGACTCAGACCGATACTCACAGTGTGTGTGTTTTATACAAGTGCATGTTTGTGGCAGACTCAGACCGATACTCAGTGTGTGTTTTATACAAGTGCGTGTTTGTGGCAGACTCAGACCGATACTCACAGTGTGTGTGTTTTATACAAGTGCGTGTTTGTGGTAGACTGACCGATAGAGGACCAGGAAGGTGCCTGCCAGATGTCATTAAGCTGCCAGTAGAGGGCGCCCATGGTCAGGCCCTTTCCTTCAACGATCTCCGAGCGACTGCGGCGGTAAAACTCTGTCTGCGTCTTCACACACTGGGCCTGCATCACCTGTGTGCATATTAGGCATGTTCCATGACTGCTGTCCCCCATCCCTCAGTGCAGTGCTCTGCCAACAAGAGTTTTAACCCCATCATTGTATCAAACAGGAAAAACAGGCATTTTGGCAGCACAGCTTACATCGGACTGGAAAGAACTTCCGTCAGCTTGTTCCTACTAAACCCTGTAGTGCGCACTGAAGAAACCACACACAAGGAAGAAGGAAATTCGGCCCGTTTTTGATCAAGCACTCTGGCGAGTTTTCAAAATATGCCGAGAATGAGTAACAATTAGGATCGGAGAAGGTGATGCGTGTGATGGTGTACCTTATCACATGGAAGTTACTGAGGCCCCTGGCTCCAGTTGGCCACATGCAGGACGAATCAGGGCTTTGATAGCACACGTGCGGTGAGCTGCGTAAGGAATGCTCTCATTGGCCAGGCACAGAAAAGCAGGCCTGCAGGTAGACCCAGCAGTCGGTCTTACCTGGGTAAGGTAGAGAGTATCTCTGTAGGCCTGCAGGGGGTCTGCAGACTTGGGCAGATGGAAGTGGAGCGCAGCCTGGAGCAACATCTCCTGGTTCCCCAGCTGGTGGTGCTGCCGGTGGGAGCTGAACTTGCTCAAGAAGCTCCAGTCCTCGGGCACGGAGACCTGCACCAGAGACACCCGACACACTCACAAGGGCCACTGCCAGACGAGACGAAGCCGAATCCACGAAAGGGCTAAGCGTTACCGCTGTGCACTGCTCCTCTTGGTTGTGTTGCGCCCGTAAATCAAGCGCATGCTGGCGGTTACTGGCCGAGAGCCCCGAGCAAAGGGTACCTTCTGCAGGGTGGAGAAGGAGGGCCAGGACTGGAAGCCGTACTCGGAGGCGAAGCGAGCCCGGGGGAAGCCCGTCCAGTCCCAGCAGTCATTCAGGTAGCTGTAGAAGTGGACGTCCCCGAAGCGTGGGTCGTAGGGGTTGCGAGCCACCCAGCCCTCCTGCTCAGACTCCAGGCCGTTTGTGGGGCTGGAGACCAGGAACGGTCTGCTCTTATCCTCCTGTTTAAAACGTTTTTCCAGACAAATTAATTATGTGAAAGAGAAGTGATTAAGCAACTATACTTATAGCCGGGATGTTGCAGGTTCGAGTCCCAAGCACAGCTGAAGAAATGAGGGTAAAATTGTGAAAAGCCAACCTGGATAACCTTACAAATAAGGACTAAGAAAAAGCCTTAAAATGTAGGGATTTAAAGAAAAATGGGCAATCTAAAGGCTACAGTTCGAAAACAACAACAGATTAAAACTTGCAGCCTCTACTGGTAGAACAGGTTTTCATTCAAATCCTCCCAGGAACCTGAAACATTTTACCAGTAAAAAAATTTTTTTTTTTTAAACTGTGTAGCAGACGCTGCCATCAGATTAAAAGATCGGCGGGTTCTTTAAAGACAGAAGCCATGTGGTCAGGTGAATCCTGGGTATTCTACATTGAGACCTCACCGTTTCAACACAATTTATACCTGATCAGCCCAGGGAGTTTACATCACAGTAATCTGAAGATGATGGACAGATCGGGGGCCCTTGCCATCATTCGGTAAGGAAACACTACTGCTCAGGCTTCGGTCTGAACCCTCAACCTCCTGAATTGTCTTAGACAGCGTGCTAGAGACTTACTCGAGAGACTCGCAGGCAGGGCTTGGAAGCTGAGGTAAGGGACAAACGGACCAGTCTCACTGCTACCGGTGATACCAGAGTAAGATACCCGAGAAGCTCCACCCACAATCAGCCACTGTGGAGCTCCTCCTACACAACATCCTCTTCAGTTCGCCTGACTGGAGATTAAAACTGAACATAACAGTAACAGAGGGCCTAGTCAAACACGACAGGGGCAATCAGCGGTCGTGGGTAACAAGCCCTGTGAAGCAAACGCAGAGATAAACCATCTCCACCCAACACTGTCGAGTCCATCACTGGGCCGGCTTTGTCCAAACACTGGAGGATATTGAATTTCAGAAACCATTTGAAGGTGTATGGCTTTCACTGCAAGGTATAAACAGAGACACTTCTAGGTGTTATTGACGAGAAGAAGTGCCCACCCAATGTTTGGGTTACTACACAGACTATTGCCAACTGAAGTGGTTGGGTACTTCCCCCATCTGAGGACTATTCTCATTTTAACTTTTACGCACTTGCTTTCTGCCACCACTTGTCCACCATGCGCGAGGGAACTCCGCTCGAACCCCGGAGGCCGATGCACAATGAAACCCCTCACCTCCTGAACTGTTGACCTGATGTTGTCCACGTAGAGAGTGACGTAGTCCTTCAGGTACCTGGGCCGCTGGGACTCAGGGATGTTAAACCAGTCGGTGGCGATGGCTGCCTCATTCTCGTTGTTTCCACTCCAGACAATGATGGAGGGGTGGGACTTGAGCCTCCTCACCTGACGCGCACAGAGAAAAGCACATTGTTCATGCCAGAAGGTTTCCGTGACACCCGACAGAGCCTTCAAAAGCTCTTGTGTAACTGAGGTGTAACTGTAAATTGCCGTATTTATTTTGGCAGTAAAAGAGAGTTCTTCGTTTCTTTTTACAGTAATCCCATCAGAACCCAGTTCTGTCCTCTCCCGAGTCATAGAAGAAGTTTCTGCCGATTGTCCATTTCATTTTATTTAAACAGAGGCAGAAGGTATGGAGTGCCCCAATCAGGTGCCCCAATCAGCACCAGCATCTCAGCAACGATAATCTCTAAACTCGCTACCATCTAAACAACTCAACACTTGCAACTAGGGTGACCGTTCACACTGTTCACCTGGTGAGTGACCTCCTCTCTCACGGTTTCTATGAAGTCCGACTCCGTGGGGTACAGTGCACAGGCAAACATGAAGTCCTGCCAAATCTAAACCAGAGAGGGGCGGGTCAGTGGCATTGCTCATTTTAGCACGGTCCATTTAAAGTGTTTCTTCAATGTATAAAACAGAAACAAGTTCAGATACTACTTCAACCCTTTAAAATGAAGAGAGGATGCCATCAGATGAAATGGTCTTTAAAACACTTTTTAAAAGAGATATGGCTGTAAAATACGTTGCTGGTCTTAACCCGGTATCTGCGGCTGCTGGGGTTACCATGATCCCCAGCTCGTCACAAAGGCTGTAGAACAGGTCCTGCTCGTAGATGCCTCCCCCCCAGACTCTGAGGGCATTCATGTTGCCATCGGCCACCGACTGAAGCAGGTTCCTTAGCCTGGAACAGACAAGAGACGTTTATTAGCGTTGCACAACATAACAGCCCGTCCAAAACCACACAGACATTGCCACTAGGACCATTACAGCGACTTCCCCTAACCACGCAATGCATAGGTTTTCCAAACGATACATTCACTAGACAACCAATATTCGATCAAATCCAACCAACCAACGGATATGTGCAGAATATGACACAATTATCGCTTGAATGGTAACTGGCGGGAAACTGGGTTGGAGGAGGGTGTAAAGGATGCCATTCACAGAAAACATACGGTAAAAGCCAGTACTCACACTTCTGGGGTGACCTGGTCCTGGAAGGAGTGGGCCGGGATCCAGTTGGAGCCCTTGAGGAAGACGTGCTGCCCGTTGACCCGGAAATAGAAGCTCAGGCCAGGTGAACCGGGGGTTGGCTCCTGGACCAGCTCCACAGTACGGAAGTAGACCTGGTACACGACACATGGGGGTGGAATTAACTCAACATCTCATCACATAATGAGAATTTTTAGTTTCTCTGTGTGTAAAGCACTCATGATATAAACACCCTTCTCTTTGTGTGTGATTAAAAATGCTCCCATTTTTCTACTGCTAGCTAATTTCTTTTACATCAACACAATCAGTGCCGATTCAGATGACCAAGGTAGTTATTTGAATAAAAAAAGCTACGGCTACAGACGGATGTTTTGAATACAGGCATTTGCATCCACGAGAAAACAAATCTTCCCGATCACATGCGCCCCACGCTGAACAGATATCTTTGTTTAAAGGATTACCAAACCAACACCACCATCACCCCAATACTTATGATAATTTGACATTAAAACACAGTACTTTCACAATAAAGCCCAAAACGCATGGCGTTTTGCTTTGCACACTTAAGACACTGAGAAGGCTAAGTCAGGAGTTAAGGAGTCTCTGCGCTGCAGGGCGACATTAAAGGGTCTCTCAACTCTGCAAGATGACCTTCCAGCCGTTGCCAGGAGATGGCTTCAGCGATCTACAGATCCGACCGAGGTGGCTTGCAAGGAAGCAGGGGAACCTGACCAGGATTTGGGCATAGACGGTACGTCCTCCATCCAGTGCCACGAGCACTCTTAGGGTGTAGTGCTTCTGCTCTCCAAGTCCATTGGGCCACCACAGCACCACCTGGGAGCTCTGCAGTAAAGACAAGAGGCAACGGCTCCGCTGACATCATTTCTCTCCATAAGTAAGTAACGCTATAATGCGATATGTGCAAACCCCATGTGAGAGGAGGGGAAAATGGCAGCTACTGGTAGCTTCCACCTTCAACAAATGTCTCACAGCGTTATACTTAGGGTGGAGTGAAATGCAAGACCTCAAGGGCTGCGGTTTTTGTTCCCACCTCAAACACTGTTTAAATTTTAAATCATTACTAGGATTATTTTCAGTAGGATGGAGACAGTTTTGCACACAGGCTTGAACAAGATAGCAAATCTGTGGCAGATGCAGTTGACTGTGGCTCCTTCCTATTAGTTACTATGACAGGATTCACATCCGAGGCTGGATACAGCGACACTTTGAAAAAGCTTAAGATGTACCGCTGGTGACTTGTAGATTTGTCTCACACTCCCACAGCCCCCGCCCACCTGTTTGCTAGGCGGACTGATGGCAGCACAGCCCACCTATAGTCACCTTGACATAGAGGACAAATGTGCTCTTGCTTTGTCCGGCGGGCACGGATGCTTGGAACTTTTGTTGAATGGCTAATTCGAGGAGAGAAACAGTTGCAGATCCTACTTCTGCCACCAATGCATTGAAATTCAACTCCACTTCCACACTCCACTGGGCATGCTGTATGTCTGTGGTGAGAGGTTGGGTGCAGAACAGGAAATAGACATGCCTGAGTGGCCTTTTAACGGCAGCACACATTAATTCTGCCTAGAAAAGTTTAAAGGGGCTGTTGGAACTATTCCAGAGCCGAAGACATCTACATAAAACTACATAAAATTATCCACATTCCAATTAATATAATGACAATGAAAGTAAGTTCCTTTTTTTTCCCCATACTTTTTTCCCCCAACTCCATTAGCTTTTAAGAAAAGGACATCAACAACAACGAATAAAATGTCTGGAATTAAAGCCATGGTTCCATAACAGTGGTGAGCACAAGAAGGCCCAGGGGCTCTCCACTAGTGTGGCGCCACCTGCTGTTTGGTGGTGTACCATGAGCCGTCGTAGCAGAGAGGTAAAGTAGCCGCAGTGTGTCATAACCCTCCAGCCGGACATCCCTCCAGATTCCCAGGGTGGGGAATGACGGCCCCCAGTCCCAGCTGAAGGAGTTCTGGGCCTGGAAGACAGCCAGAAAACAAACTCTACCAGAGGGTAAGGAGCAGAAATAGAAAAACCAGTAGCAAGGAACCAGCGTAGGTGTGGTCTTATGTCAAACAGGTGCATTGTGTGTTGAAACTATGTTGTAGCAAGGTCGGAAACCAAACTGAAATGGTGCAAATGTAATCTCAATTCAGAGAGTTGAAACTGCCACAGTCCATTTTCCATAGCATCTAAAATTTACGCACTAAATTTGGTGCAGAAGTGCGAAGGATTATAAACATTAAAGAGAGGAGAGCATTTTGCCATTGAAAACCTACAAATGTGATAAAGCAGGTAACTCCTATGTAACCCCAATGCTGCTGGTTTCAGTCAAGATGAGGGATGGGAGGGGCAACACTGGAGGAGATAAAAATAGGAGGAGAGTTGTCAGGAATCCTGGGCTGCACCAAGCCCTGCAGTGACTGAAGCTCAGGCCTCGGGGGACAGCCGCTACAAAAATAGAAGCTCTCCTGTGTTTTTTTTCACTCCCACTGATTATGCAGCATGTTCCTGCGGGTGTCGTTTGCGCCGCACTGCAGGCTTAGTAAGGCACCGTTGTCACAGACCCACGCTGATTCACTGCACTTGGACAGTGGGCAAAACTCCCATCACTGAGAGAATGTTACGCATGCCCAGCCCCACACACACACACACACACACACACACACACGCACGTTTTCCTTCCTGACACAGACAACGTTGCCTGTACCTTCCTGATGAAGTTTACATGGCACTCGCCCTTCTGCACTGGCGGGGGGCATTCAGGCGGGACCCTGTAGGACGTGTGTGCCCAGCTGCGCTCCGCTGCGTACGTCACGGCCGACACCAGCTGGACCGCCAACACGTTCCCCTCCTCTTTCAGCAGTCCGCTCGTGTCAAACTCCTGCCAGTCACAGAGCACAGTGGGGTACAATGTGGAGGGTTGGCCACGCCCCCTCAAGGTTCCCACCACTGAGCCAGTAACTCACATATCTGCGAAACATGTTGTCCGTCTTCCCAAGGGGGACGCCATTGAGGAGAACAGTGGACACCGTGTCCACACCATCAAACACCAGAATCACCCTCTGCTTCTTCCTGGGAGGGGTGGAAGGTGGTAGGCAATGGTCTTAACAGCAAAATCCTGTTAGGTCATTTGGTTAAGCGCCGACGGAATGTGGATGGCAGGGGAATTTGATGGCAGAATAACAGTATTAAGACCATTTATGTTATTATTAGTTGAGTTTAAATTAATATGTGTGGGTCTGCCACATCAGTGTGTACAGCGTCTCTCTGCAGGATCACTCGCCATCCTAACAAGTGATGTCAGAAGCAGGGCTTGGCCAGCAGGTGGCGCAGATTGTGGGAAAACAACCGCACACAGCGGCGACGGAGAGTCGACCGCACGCAGCGACGGCGTAGATACGACCGCAGGCAGCAGCGGACAGATTCTGCCATCCCGACCGCAGGACACACCTGCCACACCTCGTTTCGTCTCCCCCTGAGCGCAAGCAACCAGAGGTGGCTAAACATAACATGCTGAACTGCACGGTTTAAAATTAACTAAATGAAAGTTCATTGTTGGTTTTTGTTCTGACATGATGATTGCCAATGTTCCTCAGATGGTTGACTGATTCAGCTGTAGGCAAAGGTCAAAAGCATTAAAAGGCTTTTAATTAGCTTTGTTTGGAGCCGGGGGACTTTGGCAGAATAACAATTGTATTATTTGTTTTATTATCGTATATTATTATTTGTTGGTATGTTTGTTATTATTAGTCGAGTTTAAATAAAACGTAGGGTTCTGCCACATCTACAGAAGGGGGGGGGGGGGGCTTTGGGTCCTTTGCATTTAATCGTAAACACCTCTATAGTCTGTGCAGACTACAGACTATAGTTTAAGTATCCCTGACCATTGTCTGCATGGTCATTTTTCTTTGACAGACTCAAACTGTAATACTTGGGATATTTTCACAAGTGTCGCAGATGTGTATTTTAATGCACGGCCCAAGTGCTACAGAGAAAACTCATAAGGATTTACGACCAGCAATGACCGACATGGAAGTTACAGAACCTGTCAGGAGTGAAACATCGTACTCTGTGGCAATCTGTCAGATTTAATTGCGGGTTATCTGTGTTTAATAACATCTCATACTTCCCTAATGCCGGTGCAGTCCTTGTGTTAACCACACTATAACAGCAGAAATGGCAGAATACAGAGACTAAAGAAGGCAGTAACTCACAATATCTCTGCTGGCACAGAGAAAGTAGTGGTGTATGTCCAGTTGTCAAGCGAGATCCATCTATAGGCCAGGTCATTGAACCTGTAATAGGGGTCCTGTCACTCACACACACACA
>JAOVYW010018503.1:0-21892 GCA_025775045.1 Hiodon tergisus | reverse complement strand
ACTACAGTGCTGGCTGTATTTTGCCTGTCTGCTCTCTTCCTTCCCCACAGAGGTGACTCAAATTTCCTTCATTGTCACCCTCCTGACTGGGAAAGCGTTCTGCTGTCTGGGAGCAACAGGGGGAGGTGGCACGGTCTCAGTGCTTTCCTGCAGCATTTCCAGGAGATCTTCCATCACCCAGTGGGAGGGAGAAATGCCGGGGAACAGCTTCTCGTGCTGTGCCAGGGATCCTTGTCTGCTGTGGATTTTGCCTTGCAGTTCTGGACTCCGGCAGCTCTCAGCGACTGGGGAGAACCACTGGATCAGAACTTGCAAGCTGAGCTTGTGTGTTGCGATGAGGCACTCTCCCTGGAGCAACTCCTCCAGCTGGCAGTTAGGTTGGACAATCTGAAGATGAGGGTATCCCAGTCCACTCCTGTGTCTTGTCTGCTCTTCCAGCCTCGGTCCTTTACCCAATCCTGTGTGTGAGAAGCCGTCCATGCCAGTGGGCAGAACAAGCCTGTCCCCTGATGAGAGACAATGGAGAGTTCAGCAGTGCCTTTGCTTCTATTGTGTTCAGTTGGGGCACTTCTGGGTTGTATGTGTGTCCTGGCTTTTTTTTGTCACTTTGTCTGACTCTGAGAGCACCACCCTGTGCCTGCTTGTCACTCCAGCTCAGTCCCAGTGTTCAGCTCTAGATCGGCAAGAACCATGTCTTCGTTTATGTGCTATTGGATTCAGGGTCTGTGGGGAATTTCATTAACAGGGCAATGGCCATGAAACACTGCATCCCTCTCTCACCGTGTTTGCCTCCTCTCTGTGTTCAAGCTATCTCCAGTCAGCCCATTGGTTCCGGTCTGGAGTCCCATCATGCCCATCGGTACGCTTCATTCAGAACAGTTGCCTTTTCTTGTCATTGACTTGCCTGGAGTGGACATCATCCTTAGTCTGCCATGGCTCGCTCACCACAACCTGGACTGATGGGGACATAATTTCCTGGGGGCAGAGCTGCTTCTCCTGATGCCTGTCTCACCACTGCTGGGTGACAGTCCTCTGCTCTGACAGGAATCCTTCCTAAATACACTGACCTGGCACCTGCACCACCATCCTGGTGGCTGCTGGATCATCCCCCTGAGGTGACTCCATACTGCACTAAAGATGGCAGAGCCGCTGTTCGGTCACATGTTCCGCATCTGCGGGTTGCCTGAGGACATCGTCTCTGACATCAGTTCACCTCCCGTGTCTGGTCTCTTTCAGGGCCCTGAATGTGAATGTCAGTCTCATGTCTGGCTATCACCCCCAGTCGAATGGATAGACTGAGCATTTGAACAAGGAGATTGGTCAGTTTCTGCACTCCTATTGCAGCTCATCCCAGAAGGACTGGAGTTGCCATCTACCCTGGACCAAGTATGTGCAGAACTCCCTCACCAGCTCTTCCTCCGGTCTGACTCCCTCTCAGTGTATACTAGGTTACCAGCCTGCCCGGTTCCCATGGGATGAAGCCTCCTCAGATGTCCTGGCACTAGATGACTGGTTTCGCTTCAGTCTGGCAAGAGGCATGCAATTTGTCAGTGGAAGACCACTGCTGACTGTCATTCTGCCCTGTGCCTCAATATCTGCCTGGACAGAACGTTTGGCTGTCCACCCAGGACACAAAGTTAAAGCTTCCTTCTAGAAAACTCAGCCCCCTGTTCCTTGGTCCTTTCCAGATTCTGTGCCAGGTCAATCAGGTCACCTACCATCTGCAGTTGCCTCCACACTACTGGATCGTCCCCATGTTCCATGTCTCCCTTTTGATCCTCCCTGACCTTCCCTCTCAGCACTGGCTTCTCCTGTTCCTGTAACCTGTGGTGCATTACAACATGCACCCAAGCCACTACAAGGTGGAGCTTCTGGGAAAATTCTGGCCATTATTCACCACCCAACACTGTCAATATGAAGAAGAAAGAATAAGTTTACATGAGTGATTTTGAAAAACATTTCCAACAACCTCACCTTCCTCCCTTTTTGCAATTATGAAAGTTTATCTTTTTGCTGTTTATTTATAATGTATGACCTGCCATGTAAACATTCAGTGGGGGAAATGGAGGAATGCAAATATACGCATGAAATCAGAGAGAGGACATTTGGGGAGCCTTCGTCCTTCTGGGTTTTATGTTAATGGATTAATTTTTTCTGGGTCACATATTAATGTGTGGGGCATATTTTTTAAATCAGACCTGACATGCCTACAAAATTAAATGCTGCTTGGTTCATTTATTAGACGTTTTTAACTAACACTCGCCCAACTGCCCTCCCTCTCTCTCAAAAGCAAAACGTTCAATGAAAATATCCCAAACGGGGCTCTCTGCTTTCTATCTCTCTGAGCCTGGCCAGGTTCTTTGCTCATTTTTTACCCACAGTTCACTGGGTTTACATGGATAACTGCCACGTGTTTGGGGAGGTAAACCCACAGCCGATTTCTAGTTGCCACTGTGCAGTTTTTAGGTAATCCTCATACCCATATCCCTGTGGTCTTGGCTCTTTGCAGAGCTGTCCCAGCTACATTTCACTATGCTGACTCACAGCTCTGCAAGCTAAAGTTCACTGCGGTCTCCAATTTAGTCCTAAACAGTTGGATGAGCTATTGACCACAACTGTGTGGCAGAGAATTTGAGATATTGTTTACCCCTCTCCCACGCTACATAGTGGATTACAAAAACTTTCCAAATGGTTATTTTGCAATGCAAGGGCAGAGACATTTGGGGCAGGCTTAGATGATGCAGAATAGACTTTATCCCTGCAACTCAAAATAGCCCAAAATGGTGACCCGAGAATACCCTGATCCCCATCACGGCTGCAAGAAAGGGTTTCTGATGCATAATAAACGAAAATCCACAGCATAAACACATTTGGCTATATGAATTTTACAAATCTGCGACTGATAAACTACATTTTGACACTGACTGGCAAAAAATCCAACCTTCCATCTACCACAGATATTTTCAGTCACCACCTCAAGATTTCTTTAATCTGAATTAACTTTAAGATGACAGACTGAAAGCGCCAACCCTGAAATAGTGCAGATTATAACGAAAGGACAAGAGCCCTGCACTCCATATTAATATAGATAAACACAGCAGAACTGAACCTTTTGGGGGGGATTGCACATTGTTGCGGAACACTGGAAAGTGGGGAAGAATAATGTTCCAGAACCAAAAAAAAATAGAGTTCCGGAACACTGGAGAAAAGGAGAATTATGCTCCGAAACACAGAAGACATCGGGGTGTGGAAAGTCTGTTTTAAAAAGTCTGGTTTCATGAATAGAGCAAACTGGGTTGTGCCCAGCTGAGGAAAAAGCACGCCGGTTCGGACACCATCACTATGTGCAGCCCTCCCACCCTGTCAAGATATTCAATCTTTAAGTGTGTTCTTCATGGGTGCTGACTGGTAGTTGTAAAGAAAGCAAAACCATCGGGAAGATCACACATGACTGAGCACGAGTAAATGAAAGTCTCCCCTTCCCCCTCCTCTCTACAAGTCTCTTAATCAGAGATATAAAAGTGTTCACCTGACATCTGTGGATGCTCCAAATGCAACAGAAATTTACAAGTGACACAGGTGTATTATTTATTAACCCAAAAAAGCAGCCATTCTCTTTAATCCAGCCACTGACATTTATTGCCCTGAAAAGAAATTATTACAAACAAACAAACAAACAAACAGACAGATTGAGACTTCCTGTGAACAAACTAAAGCCTTAGTGGAACAGAAGCCTTTCGTCAGGTCCTTCACTGACATGGCCTGAAGAGGCATAGATCACGGCGAGCCCAGAGACGGCGTTACATTCACGTCATCCCGTCCCAGTGTGCCGTTTCAGACTTTACAGACGACTATTTCACATATCCCTGGAAGGAAGTGTGTTCCATGCGGTGGCTGTCACTGGATCTAATAAAACCTTTCCCCTTCCGCAGTCAGTCAGTATTGACAGCAAGCTTGCCCTATCCAAGCCAACATTCCTGTGATCACATGCGCCAGAGGACAAGTTCAGGAAGCCTAATGAACAAAAATAAAATCTGGGGTTGTATCTAATTGAGGTCTCTGAACATTAAAATTTTGTTAAGAAATTATAGTTTTTGTTTTTTTAAACTTCAACCAATCTAACAAAGTTTAATTATTTTTTGAAAAGTAATGCCTCTGCATGAATGTTAAAAGTTGACAGCTGCAGTGAGCCATGAAAACTCAATATGGTAAATTACCATCTCTCATCTGTCATCTTATTGCAGGTTCATCATGTTTCATTTGAGAGTTCAGGAGAAGCACTGTCAATGTTTCGTGTTAAAGGGTTGAATTTAGTCAGACTGCGGTTGGACAATGGGAGCAAGTTCTCCATTAAACAGCTGAAGGAACACTGAAAATGGTTTTATGTACAATGGCAAACAGCCTTGACCCTGGTGGCCATGCCCTCCCACCATCTTTATTCACTGTCACTTGGTTAAGTCAAACCATCAGCTAACGCAGAAGCCAGCATTCCAAGGCACAAAAAGCAAAAGGGGGGAGCGAGTCGCCCCAAACATGGTCTCTCGATTCGTCCTGACAGCAGCCTCTGGGAAGGAGGAAGAGGAGGACCAGCCCTGGGAACACCACCAGCAAGGGGTTTCAGCACTGTCCAATGGTTTAAACTTTAACCCTTACTTACAGTTTTAACGAATTCCAGCATTAAAGTAGACTCTCAGGTTATGCCACTTCACTCATGTTGTATGCCTAGATGTTGTATGCCTTCATAGACCACTTTCCAACTAGCCATCAGGTTGATCAGAGCAGAAATGGTTTAAAATAATATAATGTAGTGCAACAGTGGGTAGGGGATCTGTGTTCAGCTCCATCAGCTTGACATTTTGGGCCTGACTGCTGACTGTCAACTGTTTTCAGCTGAGTAATTGGTACAGCTGGAGGTAATTTCTAATCAGATATAATAAAAGGCTGCTGGAGTGTTTAGTCAGGGCCTTTACTGGAGAGGAAACGGTGGAAATCATCTGAGCAAAAGTTGAGGGGGGGGTGTTGTGAAGGAACCTTTTTTGTAATTTTTTTGTTTTTTTTACTCTGGCTTTGTCTTGGCCCTTTTGTGCCTCTGCCCAATAATTAAGGAATTAAGGAGTCTTCTTTTTAAACAATGTCCGATTGGTGACATTTGCAATTTGCACTCCCTACACTCAGGGGATTGTTACAATATATAATATAAGAGCCAGGCAACTAATGTAATTATTCCCCCATTGTAGGGAATGTCGTCACTCACAAAAATAAATGACACAATTTGCACGAAAATACTTTTTTGGAATCATTGGGCAGAGATTCGCAATTTGTTTGCCAGGGTCAAGGGGAAAGGGGATCAAAGGTCAAAACAGATTATTATTCAAAAGCTAGTTGACAAATCTGGTTCTCCCTACAAAACCCTATTAATCATAATTCGATTTTTGTAAAATGAGTTTCGTAGTTGCAAGTAGGAAAATGTACAAACCAAAAAGAGATTGAAATTGACATGTGCAAACTGTAGCAGAGGTCACAACTGGTGGTCCATGGATGTTGTAAACGCAGCATGTGAAGATTAAAGAAAAAAAAGCAGTTTCAGTTAGTAATGTAAATTAGTTAGTAAAGTAATATTTTTAATGGGGGCACGATTGTCTCTTGTAAAGTCATAAATGGGTTTGTCAATATGACAGCTGGGGCAGGGTCATTTGAAAAGATCAGAATGCCGCCTTTGATGTGTGAAAGATTTCACTTCTGGACGGGAGAAAACTGCAGCGGGCTCCGATCTTGGCTTGGGCTCTGCACTAGTCTGAGTGATGAACGGGCAGAGGACCAGTAACTCGTGGATCGATCTTCTCTTCAAAGACACCTTGACACACGAGCAGACTCCACAGAGCAGCACTTCATGTAAAGAGAGAACGTTTCCATTCAATGTAGGCTACGTGTCGGGCTCACAGCAGTGATGCTCCTGGGATTTCCCCTGCAACATGTTTGTCACATGCTCGGTACCTTCCCCTGAATGGAGGAAAAATTACAGGGTTTTTGTGGCACACAAAAACACACACACACTTATTGTGAGACATACCTTGCCAGTAAAAGGACATTCACACCTACGTTTATCTAAATTTCAGCATTTGACATCCCTAAACTTCAACTGAAAAACATCTGACATCTAATGGGTAGATCTCCATCATTCATCACCTGATAATCAAGATTTTCTTAATGATTAATTGTGCGTTCACACACAGTCCCACCTTTTTCCTATTGCTTAACAGAAGAAAAATATAATTGTCTGTTCATGAAGCAGGTCTCATGGGGTGTGTGGCCTATTGACGGTTTATCAGGGCTGCACAGGCCTGCTCCCGCTTCCTCTCATTGCCCAGCAGGGACCAGTGGTGAAAATAACAAACACACCTCCCACACCCCCAGACACGTCCTACACCTACAGCTACGTGCGCACAAACATGTGATTTCCTCCACAAGACATTGGTTTGATGGGACAAGCAGGTTCAACCCCCCCCAAAAGGTTCAGTTCTGCTGTTCTCAACAACTCAGGAAAGCCCATCAGAGACCCTCTTATCACTCACTTCCACTACCCTCCACTGCCTCTGTGAGCCTTAAACCCAGCTAGCATGCGACATGATTGTACCGCTTGCTGCAAGCAAGCCTGGGTCTGTGTGGGCAAAGTGAGCAAAACCAGGCTTCCACTTGTTATGCAACTGTTATGCAGTCTCCTTAAATGAGCCCGCTCTCTCACCAACAGACTAACAAACACCTACCTCTGTTTTTATCTGCTAGTTTAAAGAATCTGGATCTGGAGTTTAAAGAAAAAAAAACTAGGAAAATCAAACTCTTAGAAACACAGTGTATCCTTTATAAAATCCTCAAATTAATGGAGGCAGAGATTCAGAGGGAATCACTATCTGGTACGATACGAGTCATAATGACTCATTTGAAATCTGAAAAACAGATAAATCACACATTTAGCTAAAAATGAACAAAGAAATAATCTGAACAAAAAAAATATTTCTTTCTGCAATGTGTATCTCACCATTCAATATCCCTATACTTCAATTAATAAATCTTCCCTAATCACCATACAAAAAAACATAATATTTTCTTTTGAGTATGAGTCTGTACATATTCAATGGTAGGGTTTGAGGGAACTCTTCTGGAAGATTTAGCCGCAGCTAACCTCCCCCCAACAGAGCTAGACCTGTTCTCTTCTAGAGACTTCACTGTGAGGTCACTAACACCCTTGTCAGATTACAGCCAAATTACTATATAACTAAAAAGAACAGAAAATAACACTACACACATCTCTGCAGACACAGATCTCTGCATACACACTTATCTGAATACACACATCTTTGCAGACACACCTCTTTGCATACACACATATCTACATACACAAGGCTCTACATGCACACATCTCTGCATGGGATGCCATGAACACTCACTGTAATGCAGGTCTAATCAAGCAGTCTAATAAAAATAAGGATTTTCTTTATTTAAAAAAAACAGAAAATATTGTCAATATTTGGGGGAAACCAATTTAAGGCAGATAGCCTTGTGTTTGCAGTAACACAAGCGAGGTACTATGCAGCATTATTGAATCAATAATATTACATTTCCTTGAAAGTGTAATTCTGATGCTAAGCAAAATACTACACAACTGGCTATTTAACATTTGACATTATAAAACCCATGTACACTAGATACGTGCATGATAAAATTGGCAATAAAGGAATGAACTAAAGGGACAGGGGAGCAATTTCTTGGACCAGTCAGATTAAAAATGAAGAAATATGTACAAAAACAGCATCCCACACAAATAAGATTAAAAAATCTCAAAAATCGTAGAAACATGGGATGCTACCTGGCCCTAAAAAGACAATACACAAAGTCAATGCACTAATCAACTTTGTAGGTTTTTTATATTAAAAATTACTAAGAAAGGAAAATGTATAGACTGAATGAGCACAGTCTGGTTATCAAAATCCACCAGCTGCCTAAAGAGAAGCAGTAGCATACAGCTATCTGCCACACCCTGAGGGACAGAGCCAATTCTTTGTTATATTTCAACAAATAAATATATTATATTTTATTTATCCACTAATTTGAAAGGTTGTCTACATACTTCGGCAATGTAGTGTGTATATATATATATATATATATATATATATATATATATACACTATATGGACAAAAGTATTGGGACATATACACATTACACCTACAAGAGCTTTTATGACATCCCATTCTAAATCCATAGGCATTAATATCAAGTTGGTCCCCCCCTTTGCAGCTATAACAGCTTCCACTCTTCTGGGAAGGCTTTCGACAAGATTTTGGAGCGTGTCTCTTAGAATTTTTGCCCATTCTTCCAGAAGAGCATTTGTGAGGTCAGACGCTGATGTTGGACGAGAGGGCATGGCTCGCATCTCCATTCTAGTTCATCCTAAAGGTGTTCGATAGGGTTATGGTCAGGGCTCTGTCACGGGCCAGTCAAGTTCTTCCACACCAAACTCATCCAATCATGTCTTTATGGACCTTACTTTGTGCACTGGGAACAGAAAAGGGCCTTCCCCAAACTTTTTCCACAAAATTGGAAGCATAGAATTTTCCAAAATGTCTTGGTAAGCTGAGGAATTAACGTTTACCTTCAGTGGAACTAAGGGGCCTAGGCCAACCCCAGAAAAACAACCCCATAGCATTATCCCTCCTCCACCAAAATGCAGTCAGGTAGGAAATGTTCTCCTGGCATTCGCCAATCCCAGACTCATCCATCAGACTGCCAGGTAGAGAAGTGTGATTCGTCACTCCACAGAACACATTTCTACTGCTCCAGAGTCCAGTGTTGGCATGCTTTACACCACTCCTTCCAACGCTTGGCATGGTGCTTGGTGATGTAAGGCTTGCATACAGCTGGTTGACCATGGAAACCCATGGCATGAAGTTCCCGGCGCACAGTTTTTGTGCTGATGTTAATGCCAGAGGAGGTATGGAACTCTTCAGTTATTGAGTCAGCAGAGCGTTGGCGACATTTACGCACTATGTGCCTCAGCACTTGGTGACCCCGCTCTGTAACTTTACATGGTCTGCCACTTCGTGGCTGAGTTGCTGAGGTTCCTAAATGCTTCCACTTTGCAATAATACTTCACTTACAGTTGATTGTGGAATATCAAGGAGGGAAGAAATTTCACAAACTGACTTGTTGCAACAGTGGCATCCCATTGCAGTACCATGCTCGAATTCAGTGAGCTCTTCAGAACGACCCATTCTTTCACAAATGTTTGTAAAGGCAGGCTGCATGGCTAGGTGCTTGATTTTATACACCTGTGGCAATGGGACTGAATGAAACACCTGAATTCAATAATTAAGAGGTGTGACCCAATACTTTTGTCCATATAGTGTATATATATATATATATATATATATATCCATAAGGAAATGGTTTGTCAAGATAGTGTGGATGAACTTGACTGCCCTGCACAGAGCCTTGACCTCAACAACATCGAACACCTTTGGAGATGAATTTGTACACCGACTGCAAGCCAAACATGAGATGTTTGACTGGCAGGTTCACATACTTTGGGCCATGTATTGAATATACATATATACGTTAATTAAATCGTAGTATGTTCCTTTTAGTACCATTGTTTAATTATTTTTAATTAAAGCTACCATAAATACTTTAAAATCTATGGTGCTGTCTTATGTAATATGTAACACATAGCATATCGTGCCAGTGAATTATCAGAAATTAAAAACTGAAGGACAGAGAGAAAGAGAGAGAAGGGGGTAAAAGAAAAGTCAGCAATAAATGAATAACTAAGTGTACACAGCTTGCTTCCCCGGATAATAGAATATTTCTAAACCAATAAAGAAATACAGCAGGTTATGTTGAATTACAATAAAATGCTGGTCTCATCATTTTAACAACTGCTGTAATCAGCAGTCCCCCAACCCCCACCCTCCATGATGCATAATCCATCATATCCTATATTCATTGTTAAAAAGGGGGGCTTACATTCACTGATATGGCACAGCAATAGTCTTAGAGACGGGTGTGTACTTGGTCAATATCAATTTCATTCAGGAAGAACTCCAGACTAATGAGGCCTACTCCACACATGTTGTTATGAATCTAAATCCCACAGTGGTATAAGATTGAATTAACATACACCTTGGCTCCACAGGCATAGAAAAATGCTCGCTTCAACAGGCAGAGATGGAAATGCTACTTCTAAACATCAGTTTTAATTGAAATACTCCCAGAGAATAGCGTTCTAGGTAAGCAGGGCTCACACACCTGCTGCCAGTGGGGTGATGGAGTGAGGAGAAACCATGGTTGTGCATTGAGAGGGATCATTTGAGCCCAACACTCGTTAAGAATAATGTTGGTGGTTTCAGATTGCATCCACTGTCTAATGGTGGATGTATTCTGGCTGCAGGTGGCGCTGTGGTTGTAGTCTTGGATTGGTAACCTCTTAGGGGACATCCTTCAATCGAGATAACCCATGTGACATCTCACCTCATAAATTCACGTCTCTGAGAAATTTGTGAAATTGTATTATATAAAAAAGTAAAAATGGGACAATACGGGGGAAACTGAAAGCATTCTGACAGGAATTTGACTTACAGCAGGACCGAAAGGAAGGTTTATTTTTATTTTTTTTAAACAATGTGTATCCATTCAAGTTTATAAAATGTTAAATCACTAAATTACCTTTGCCTGTGCCCTGTGTCCTCTTGGTTTATTGAGAATTTACTTTCTTTATGGGACACTGTGAACAAAACTCTTGGGCAAGTTATTAACCTCCAATTATCCAAAAGGAATAACCTCTAGGAGAAAATAACCTACAATTTTTCAAAGGGAATAACCCTTTAAGTTTTTTCTTTTCTCACTGACCACTGATGAGATTTAAAAATCGATTGATAGTAAATTTCAGACACTAAAAAAATGTATATCTAGGTCTGTGTCACATCAGACCCATAGATGTTTCTATTGTAGGATTTTTCTACCTAACGTATAACACTTACATACCACTGTCAGAATGTGAGTGTGGGTTCATAAGACACAAATAAGAGGCAAGTCTGACCAAAAACGTTAATTCCTCATGCTCATAGTTAAGAAAAGCTCAATCTGTTTTAATTCTGAAAGACTGACATTACTTGCTTGTTTTTGAGCACAGTATCTGTCTCACAATTGTATTTACATTTTTTCATCATTCATAAGAGTGATCCTGTTTGGTTTGGTCCAGTGGCCCCCCTCAATTTTAGAGAATGTTAAATAAATAAAAATTACTCCTCTACAGCGTGCCCTTTTCCTGTTGGCCAAAGAACAGCTTCGTTGCAATGTTTCCCCTAGTGGCCACACGGGTAAATTATGGTTACATGTTATAGGCTGGTGCATGACTTGAGTGTGCTGTAATTTTGAAGATGTGACTATGTGTCAACACAGATCACCAGGCTTTGTTTGACGACTCGATTATTCCACAGGCAGTCAATGTAATTGCAATTTCTTACACACTTCCAGCACCCTCCAGTAAGGCCCTGCTTTTAATGATTTATTTGTGTCTCTTTTGTCTCTCTTGGCCTACTTCCTTTTAGCCTTAACTTCAGGTGTTAAAGGACTTGCAGTCCATGTAGTCCCTGCATTTCACCCTACATATACCCTCTCTCTCTCACGTTTTCTCTCTCTCCACCTCTCTCTTCCCATTTCCCTCTAGCTACCCCCTTTCCTCCCACCTGTTTAATTATTACAGTTTTCAGTTTACAAGTTTTCCATACACCGGTTCCTCAAGGCTTTTCCCGCTCCACCCCTTCACCTTATTCACATTAAAAAGCTTCAAGTCAGTCTCCCGAGTGGCTCGCCTGAGTGCAGACAGAGCCCTGCGTGCTGTAGTTAACCGGTTCCAATCCAGCTCATGTCATTAGTCGACTGTGACAGGGAGACCACAGCCATGGCTGTGCCACTGTGATGGCAATCTCAAATGGGGTCGGACAAATCAGCAGGGCCTCTCTCAGCTCATTGTTAATGAGTGCCTCCATGCCGGGTGCCTGCAGGCTGGCAGGACCATGTAAAAGGGTGTACCCCTCCTCCGCGGTCTGTGTAGCCGGCAGTGGAAAAAGAAGCGGGTGGCTCATAGGCGAATAGTCGTACTTCCTCACCCTCGCTGCGCGTGGCTTGAAACCTCAAAATTTGGGGAAAATTAACTGAGCCCATGTTTCTTACATATATTATTTAAAATATCATTCTTCAAAAAACAAAAAAGAGCAAACACATCAGCAAGTGCACGTGAAAAGAATACCTAGAGCTGGAGAAACAAATAAAAAAATTCAGAACATAACAAGGGAGTCGCATCACTACAGGCACAACAACACTACTGCCTCCCTTAAACAGGCCAGGCCCAAATAAAAGGCCACAGCTGTGTTCCACAGCACAAGGATTCCTGAAAACAACAGGCAGTAGGTTATAATGTCCTCTCACAGACCCACAAAAAATGTTTTGTTAATGTTTATCAAGTTAGAACAGATGAGTGGGAACACAAGGCTGGCACAAGGGTGAAAAGTCTCTATTGACACATTATGTGTCCAGGTGGTCTTTCATTTTAAGCACTCAAAAAAAAGTGTGTGAATGAGTCTGAGCATGTGCGTACGCATGACCGATGTTGTGTGTGGAGCTTAACTTCTCTCTGTGCCCCAGGTGTTCAGCCTTCACTCAGAGTGTCTCAGATGGCGTTTCAACTGTAGTAGAATTATATACATTTATAAACATTTTTTCAGACATAGACCCTGAAAGTTTAACTTAACCGAATCAGTCCCTTGCTGACATTGACACAGTAGATTTTACATCAGTTTGATTGACTACCGGTACCAGTTACAGTACAGTACCAGTTATTTTTTAATCTGATGCAATTTCTGATTACAATTATTTTGAAATGGGGTTCATTTATTAGTGGTGAGCTGCAGGCTTCTTTCAGCAAGAAAAATCAATAATTAAAAAAGAAGGAGTAGGATGAAGCAACTCATCTTTGATCATTTTGGCTTAAAAACCAGCAGATATTTTTCATGCTTAAAGGAAAACCCTTTATTGACCAGTGACTAATTAAACAGATTAAAGGCCAGGGGCATTGTCAAAAGGAAGCCAAGACGGATTGGGTGGAAGGGCTGAGTGCCACATTTGATCTTCTTCTGGGGTTACTGCGTCAGCAGGTCCTCCCAACCCCAACCACCTTAGAAACTGAATATTACGTTCTGTATGATTTTGCCCAGGTACGTGGCGATGACACTAAAGGTCACCAGGAAATTTAGTCAGATTTCAGGCTTTAGATTTTACTTTTTTCTTGTAAAGTCACAAAGTAGCCGGGGTCCTTAAATTTCGTCCAGTCGAGCGGGACTTTTGGGTCTCTGGCATCTAAACGCACCTCAGGTGTTGTGGCAGTGTTTACTGAGTCACTCTGAAACTTTTTAAGCTGCCTTTGATTTACAACACCTCCATACAGTCTCTGTCTGCATGTATCCGCAACTTTGTTAAACACTCCAAAAAAATTCAACAGAAAATAAATGGTTGTAGAACGTTTTTCTTTTGCTCAGATACATAGCCTTCATCGAAACACAAAAAAATCTATTAAGTAAATTTTTGCCCACAAAACACATTTAAAATAATACATTAAAAACACAAAATTACTCACACTCGTAAGTACCTAAAACCATAATCATGTATCCAATCTCTTGTTTTTCTGTTGTTAAAAAAACTTCTGGAACTTTCTAGACAAAACCTAAGAAAACATAAAACATCTTCACGGTGTCATTAAAGCCAAGGATGGATATACATTTATTGACGACTGAATGAATAAATTAATAATAATAAAAACAGTCTGCCTGTGACTTAGTGTATGCCTGTGACTTAGTGAATACCAAGTGGAAATGTGCCTGCTTAAACAAACAAAATCCTACAGAACAATGTAAAACGTCATTCAAGCTGCAGGTGAGCACACAAGTTGCCATGGCAATCGGCAGGGGCCACAATGTTTTCATCTGGGCTCCAGGGGCCGAAAGCATGGAACATCTGATAGAAAGACAGAAAAGTTTTTATTTAATTTTTGTGTTTTGCAGTTTTTGATCCCCCCACCACCACCATCACAATAACATCATGCAAGTAGTCTTCTGGGCAGACTAGGAGACGTGGAGAGCCTCTTCCAGGTGACAGCTCAGGCATCTGTGCTTTAGAATGCAGACTGTCTGAGAATACATTGACACTATTGTTACTCGCTTCCCTTTTTTCCCCTTCTTCCTTTCATCTCCCTTTGCCCCAGAGTAACGTCAATGGGATTTTTTATTTATTTAAAATGAATATAATAAAATTTAAATTAAAAAAATAAAATAACAACTTTAGAAAAAAAGCTTTTAGTAAAATTGATTGCCTTGCCGTATATTTATTGCATTTTTTTGAAGGACGGAAATGTATTTGCTTTCATCACAGAGACAAAGCTGGTTGTTAACATGAGAATCTGGATTGGAGGGCGTACAGATCGATGTGCCACGATAACCTCTTAAAACCCATTTGTCGGATGACTGGACAAAAAAAGGTGGCAGTATCACCATGGAGTTACTGCAATTAGTGGGTCAAAGTAAAACACCCCATTAAGGGATGTCCAGATAAATAGCATGGAGTTGGCTTTTAGCAGCACATATTGATGTAAATACTAACATCAGGAAAAACTCTAGGACCAGGTGACAAGCGGTTACAGCCACTCATCCAACTGTCCTGGTGCCTTCTGAGGCCCTGATATGTTGGATTTTTCTTTTCTTTTCCAGGAGCACCTCAAATAATTCCAATGTCTGCAAAAGACGACAAAAATTAGAAGACAAAGCAAATGTAAGTCTGGCTTAGTCATGTGAGTCATGTCAGCTGTTCGGTGGACTTGGCCAACATGGACTACAGGAAACCAGAGAGGCAACATGATTGTTCTCCATGCATTCTGTCGTGCATCTTCCAAGATCTGTGACCAGATGCCAAGTGTTTAAAAAAAAGGGACCCGATCAGTAGAGACGCACACTTTTTGCACTGTAATTTTATGTACTGAAAATGGCCAAATGTAAAACACGGCAT
The DNA here is from genome assembly GCA_025775045.1 of Hiodon tergisus. Lineage (NCBI taxonomy): Eukaryota > Metazoa > Chordata > Actinopteri > Hiodontiformes > Hiodontidae > Hiodon > Hiodon tergisus. The sequence goes on along the minus strand of JAOVYW010018503.1, from coordinate 6,786 downwards.
AAAACACTCAACTGCCAATAAATGGGCCTATTCTGTCAATATAAAATTTCCCCGTAACTCCTAAAACGCATTTCAAACTTATCCATTCTGTGGAGAGGCAATTAAAAAAAGGTCTCGTGAGCGGTGCACCCAAAGAGGTGGATTGAAACAGCAATCAGTATGGACAGTTTGGACACGGCTATCAATATAGCAAACATAAAAGGCCCGTCTCAAATTTAAGCATAAACAATTTTACCATTACCAGTACATTTTTTCACGATGCAGACCTTTACAATGGCAAACTCCAAAAAATAGGAACAGTGGTCAATGTGGTTATTAGACAAAATGATCAGGCCATGGCCAGAAAACAGGCAATTTTGGAAAGCCGGGAATGTCACTGAAACCCTGTCACTCGACAACAAGCACAGAGTCTGCAATTCCCTGTCAACAATGGACTCTTTCAATTCTAATCTGGCAGAAGCTTGGGTATTTGAGGGCCATCAACACAACATGCAGCAATTCCCACACAATTGCAACAAGATGAGTGCTTTGTGCATGACAGAATTGGGTAATCCCATTAAGAGGATTGTGGGAATTGCAGTAAATTCTCACCCAAGAGTGGTCAGCAATAGGGGGAAAAAAAACAATCATTGTGATTGTCAGGTCCCTGTGATGTGGGGGGAAATGGTAGACAGAAACTGCTTGACCATCCTCTGTTTGTGCTCAGGAACTTGTGGTAGCTACAGCGAACAGAGATCATACCTCTGCTTTTCCGTGAAAAACCACCGCAGGTACACAATTACTGACATCGGTGGACATTGGTGGTGGATAAAGAATGGTGAGATTATCTCACCGGACATCCAATAGTAACATTTTACAGTCCAGACAGCTTTAGGCGTTTTGTGTCTGTAACTGTAACAATAGTTACATAGGGAGTTATGGCTTGCAACAGGATAACTTTGAAGAGGCCCCCAGGGCATGGTACTGCTCCAGAGAGGGGGGCAAATATAAACACATTTTCACATATTAATGGATGTTGTATATAATTCTAACTGTTGACTTTGATTTGGTGCATTTCATTATCTAAATTTACATCGCAATTTAGTACTTTTTTATGTTTAATCATTGTAGCTAGCTAACGCTTTACTCGTTAGAGCTATAAACTAGATTAACACGGAAAACATTAAGCTTTATAAATACCTAGCTCCAGGGTCAGTTAACTCATCGACGTGATTATGGTAGATCGAGATAAATAACTAACACAAAATGTAAATTAGGCCAGTCATTTGCATTCTAGGTTATGTGGATGTAATTTTATTGACGTTTGCCAGTGATGAGAGCTCTTACCAAAAAAGTTTAAATAAAAACTTTGAAAACTTGTAAAAGATTCAACTTGACATAACTCTGATAAAAGCTTTACTGTAAAAGCCTCGATATGAAAATAGCCCATTACAGGTCAATGTCCTTTAATAGTTAAAGTCGCAAAAAAATATATTATTCTTAAATTTCGACCAAAAACTGGCGACACACTCGTGAAAAAACCAATCTTATGAGTTTACGTCCAAATCTATGCTGATTTTTTGCAGCTTAAACGTGAGTTGATATCGCAAACGCAGACTGCCCTCTACTGGAAAAGGTAATTATCCTGTTTTGACCGACTTGAATATGGGGGGAAAACGGTAGCAAGGTTGCCAGCTTGCTGTCATTCAATGCCAGCGAAATGAAAGGCATCAAACAAAATACTGATGAAAGATAATGAATTACGTAAAATAGACTTCTATTAGAGAATTGTATTGGGTAAACTATTTAAGCTGGAACAAACCAGTTCTTATGTCTCGTAGGGCCAATCAAAGTTTATTATTTCCACCGTTTGTTCTCCCATCAAACAGCTATTAAACTAGTGGGTGGGCCTAATGTTACTATTATTTCTTTCGGAACAGATATTCTAGCGCATATTTTCGGAAGTGTAAACCGGGAAAGACTGCACATATCCGGCCATAATACAGCACACGCGGAAGAGAAACTGTGATCGTAGTCGGCCATTCCGACTCGGCCAAACAGCCTATATTTCTTACATAGGGAACCGAAATGGCTGGTACCATATTGTTACTGATTTAAGCAATCGTAAAGTAATACTTGAAGCGCCTTGCTTTCTCGCAGCGAAACATTCCTTATTTAATGTAACCCCAAGACCATAATATGGATCTACCGTGTTTCGAGTGGCAAAGGCACGTTGAACGGAAATGGAACGGGTTGTCCACTGCCAAAAAGGTCGATTTTTCCTCACTTTCTCAACTGGATGACATATTCGCATTTGGACAGTCGGCGATTAAGTGAGTGCACAAACCTGTTTGTAAATTTTGATATTTAGCGAAACATCAAAGTTAATGTCTAAAAATTAATCAAGCAGTTTACCACGATGCTACCAATTTATTTAAGTAAAGCCACATGGTCAAAAATAAAACGCATTGTTTTAAAAGACCGCTTTAAAATCGGTCCGTTTAAATCACATTAAAATCCGTAATAAATAATAGAGCTGAAACGATAGCCATCCCGGCTTGGGTCTTCCAGGACGCAAATTACATGCTAAATCCGTTTATTATATACGACATTGGGCTTGTTTTGTTTTAATTTTCCCCTAGAGGCACATTTCATACAGTTGGTGGTTGCGGGTTTTTTAAGGTTCATTTGAGGAATACGTCCGATTTATTGGCGCTTCTTACAAAGCCGTTGTAGTCTTATTGGAACACAGATATCAGAACCCACGTGCCTAAGTCTTTTCATTGATTGGAGAGTTTACCGCTAGCGAGAAAACCACGCCTTTGTTGTGAAGATCAGTTAGCCCAGGGGATCCCAAACTTTTCCATGCCCAGGCCCCCAAAAATAGCATAAGCTTCGGGCCGGGCTTCACCTATCTTTAAATACCCAGTGAAAATACTATGTAAAAAAAAATTTTTTTTTAAATTTAAAGGTCCCCCTGGCGGCCCCCACTTTGAAATCCTAGGATTTAGCCAATCCTTTATTTTCAGCGTTGTCTGCAGTCCTGAAGTGTCTTGTGATACAATTGTTTTTGCCATGCCTCCAACAAAATTCTCCAAATATGGCAAACATACAAATGTGACTGAGAAAATTGTTAATAGCATTCAACTTCAGACCTGAAGTATACCCTTTTTATTTCCAATCTGTGAAATTGACTTTTTGCCCAGTATGCCAACAAATTATTTTATTTGTCAAGATTAAACCCTCCCCTGTCCGAATGTCACTCCCTCTCTGTTTTATCTGTCTTCTTCCCCATACTCTTATTTCTTGATCAAACTCCCCCGGTAGTTCCGAGGATGTGGCTTTGTTGTCGGACATCTCTGAAAGATTTGGGGTGCGGAAGGACCCACAATGCACTGCTGCACTCCGGGAAGAGGGCAACGCCTGCTTCAAGGCACGCAACTACACAGCGGCTGCACTGTATTATTCCAAGGTCAGCACTTCTCTGTTCTCTCTGCGGTCTCACTATCTGCAGTGAGGGACCCAGGCGAGAAAGGACACCCTCTGGGACAACAATACTGTTTTATGGGGAGACCCACTCTATGGGTTGTTTTGGAGTGGAGTCTGGCACTTTTAGATCATATAGCCTATTGGAAAAGCATATAGTTGGCGATGTCCATGTTTTAACATGATGAAAGTAAAAATGGTTCTTCCTTTTATAACTTTAATTGGCCCAATGGAAATAATTCAAATTTATAAATTAGAATTACTGATTATTTCTAAACCTTAGTCATTTTGAAGGATTACCCCCCTAAAAATAAGCCTGATGGTGATGATATTTGTGAAGTCTGTTTGTATCCCGGCAAGGCACTGCTGCGTTGTGTTGTATAGGTGAGTATAAAACTTGGAACTTTCCCAGAATAAGTGAATGTCCTTCTTCACAGGGTGTCAGCCATGCAGAATCGCGCTCGGAGCAGCTACCCCTGTGTTACGCCAATCGCTCCGCCGCTCTATTCCACCTGCACCTCTTCCAGGTGAAAGAACTTGGCTGATTCTGTTGTTTTAACTATCCTTCTTAAAATCTTACTTGCCCGTCCTCCATTTGATGCTGAACCTCTTGTGCCAGCAGTGTGGCCTGCAGTGTGGTAAAAGAGATGGGTGGCTCGATTAGGATTGGAGAAGACTAATCATGCTTTCTCACCCTCCTCATGTCTGGTGGCAGGATTCGTAGCAAAGAATGGAGATTTGTTAACATATTTGGAAGTTCCCAGTTGGAGAGAAAAACTAAATAATTGGATGTTCTGAAAGAAAGGAGAAAAAAGTTTCAAATATATATTTTTTCTTAATGTATTTTTTTCTTCTTCTCTAGGACTGCCTTCAAGATATCAGCAGTGCCATTGACAATGGCTATCCCAAAAACCTTCAGCAGAAGCTACTGGACCGAAGAGCCCAGTGTCTGAGCCGCCTTCCACCATCGACTGGGGAAATAAGAGATGAGGCAGACAGCAGGGTAAAGGGGTTAAATGCTGAGTGCCAGGTGTCATCGAGTCACAGGACAGGGGTAGCTCCGTGTGTGTCCCCTTCAGTGGCTCTTCACTCCAGCCCTGGGAAAGGACGACACTTGATGGCCAGGGACAGTATGCTGGCTGGAGAGGTGGTACTGGAGGAAAGGGCGTTCAGCTGTGTCCTAATCCCAGGTACAGATATAGGTCCTGGGACTACCACAAAGGGCAAGGAGGGAGTGACTCTGAAAGGAGAAGTTGGCACGGAGGACCGTCATTGTCATCACTGCCTGTTCGAAACCATGAACCCTGTACCCTGTCAGGGGTGCAGCTACGCCCGCTACTGTGGGAAGAGGTGTCGGAAAATTGCGTGGGAGGGGTACCACCACTGGGAATGCCCTATCGGGGGGGAGCTACTGGCTGTGGGGGTGCTGGCTCACCTAGCACTGAGAGTGGCGCTGAAGGTGGGATTCGAGGAGGTCCAGAGACTGTGTCAGGAAGGGCCAAAGACCAGAGCCCAGGGGCAACTAAGCGGACCTGGGAGGGAAGAGGGTTCACAAGATGGGCTGGGCTCAGGCAGCGACTTCGTCAGCCCAGATTGCTACATGGACGGCTCCTACCTGTGCGTGCATCACTTGTTACCACACGTGACCAGGCACGCGCCGAGCCTGCGTTTTCTGTGCGCTGTGACCGCAGCAACGTTATGCCTGAGACTGCGGGAGACAGGTCCCCTGCCTGCTTCCTGGCACAGCTGCCAAAGGCAGGATGAACGGGATTGCAGAGGCTGGTCTCTGGAGCTGGTCATGCTGGGAGTCGCGGTTTTGAGGCACATGCTGCAGCTGAGATGTAATGCCCAGGCTGTGACCTTGCTGAGAGACACCGGTGAGAGGACAGTAGAGTGAGGGGTGGGGAAAGTAAGCCTCAGAGAATGAAAAGGAGGAAAGAACATCCACACAAATAATTGGTTGTAGTTTTTTCAAATCTTTTTACTTCTTGCACCACACTATTTATGACCTTTGACCCCCTTTTGTCCCATCAGGATCTAGCAGCTCGACAGTGCAGTCTGTCCAGGAAGTTCGCATTGCCACCGCCATCTTCCCCACCCTCAGCCTCCTGAACCACTCCTGCTGTCCCAACACCAGTGTGGTATTCAGGACAGGGGCCAGCCCCATCCCCGATGCTCAGCCCCATCTAGGAAACGCAGTTACGGTCACTGTTCGCGTTGCCCAGGGGATGGCTGCCGGACAGGAGCTGCTGCACTGTTATGGTGAGCAAGGCTCGGTCCTGCTTCTGTGTCCTCTGACTACATCTCATCCAGAGTTACAGTTCAGTTACTGCTTATTTACTAAAGCAGTTTGGACACTTCTTTTTCAACAGAAGTGTCACTCCTGGGAATCTATGTAATTTGGTTTCCTATTCTCAGCTGAAACAGGAACTTTATTTTCTAAGTTTAGCAAAGTCTTGCTGTGTAAGTTAACACCACACTTCACTGCTAAATGGTGTAAAATCTTCTGCATGCTTTGTGGGTTTGTTCAAGGCCAATCTAAAGCTCCCTGTTGAGATCATTTTGACTCTTGGTATGTGTAGATGATGGTGTATTCTGTGTTTTCCAGTTTCCTGAGTTTGGATGTTTGTTTGTTTTTTAATGTAGATTTCTGCAATATGTGGAGCTAGTCTATGGGCTATCGGTGTAGCCAATTCCTTCATATAAATGTTAAACAGGGTTGAGCTTAAGCTGCTGTCCAGTCTCACTCTACATATCCAAGTGAAGAACGTTCTCTTATTTCAACTCTTAATTGTAGTTTCTATCTCTCTCCCTCCAGGCCCTCACCACAGTAGAATGTCTGGAGAAGAGCGACGGCGCCTCTTGCATGAGCAGTACTTTTTCCTCTGTGAGTGTGAGGCCTGCTGCCAGGAGGTGGGGTCAGAGGACAAAGGCCAGGGGCCAATCAGCGCTCTGGGACTGCGGTGCACACAGTGCAGATCAGCTCTTCAGGTCAGTCTGTTGTCCAGAGCAGCTACTATAAATTAATGAATGAATACTTGATTTTCTCAACGTGTTACTTGTGTGTGGTTATCTGCAGAAAGGTGAGGATGGGTACCTGTGCTCAAGGTCCTCCTGTGGTCTCCAGCTTTCCGTCACTGAGTTAACCCACTGGCTGCTGGAGCTTCAGGAGTGTAAGGACCAGGCTGTTGGGCTCATTGAGAGGGACAGACCAGGTGAGTGTGTGAACTGGGTCTCAACTCCAGTATGTTTGTGTTTGTGTGATTGCGTTTGGAGAATGTTTAGTCATGGTGTTACTTGGGTTAGTAACTCTGCTTTGGC